>PVKV010026264.1:0-28282 GCA_004027835.1 Alouatta palliata | reverse complement strand
ATTTTTCTTGGTATTATCTTGCATGTTCTTCACATGTACCCCCAAACCTAAAATGCAATTAAAAAAAAAGAGTAAAAAAAATATATATATATATACACATATATATATATATATATATATAGCAGAATTTATTTTTTCTTTTTTTTTAGGCATTTAGATGCAGTCAAACTAATTCAGCCTAGAGATTAGAGATTACTGAAGCCTCAGATACCTGAGAAGGAGAAGGCTGTATTTTTCATTAAAGAACAACACAGGGACATAGTCCCTTAAGGCAGGATGAGAGTGGCTTTTAATTGCCTTTGATTTTTCATTTTTTTTTTTTTTGGTTTTATTTTTGGCCTTGGTTTAATTAATGCAGAGGAAAAACATTTCAGAATGGAGTTGTCATGGTAATGGTATCATTGGTACTTTGATTCTTTGTATTCACTTGAGCACACATGCAATCATATCTAAGACAAATAGCAGTATACAAATATGATCATGCACCACGCATTTGGGTATTCTGTCAAGAGTATTCCCTTGGTATAAACTATAACTTGGTTTCCCTTGAAGGCACAAGCTCTGGAGGAGAAACGGGGTGAGAGGAGGATGGTATTTGCTGCCAGCCTCTATCTACTTCCTCTCCCACCTTACACATTTTGGAATTCTTCTCCCTAACATGTCTGGGCCCTTCTCTGCTCCTGAACTCTGTCAGTGGGAGAAAAGATTTCATTATTTATGTAGCTGGCAAGAGAAAATAGCAATTATTATCTGTGATGAGAAACTACTCAGATGGGGGAGTTGTGAACATTCCATTACTAAGAGTAATAAAAGGTTGAAAAGCTAGGGCTACAAGTCATGTTTTTAAATTGTAAAACATATTATTCTGTAGTTTGTTTGGAATCAGTTACTGAGGGATTATGGCTCTCGATTTTGGGTCCCAGAGAGGAAGTCTTAGGAGCTGGTAGAACGTGTTCTGTAGCACACGCTCTGATTCTAGAGAGTTCCTGAAATGTGACTTCATTGGCACTCCCAATGCTAGGCATTTGGGTTCTTTCCTCTGTCTTTATAAAACATTATCAGTAGTTTCTTTCTATTTTCACCTTTCCCCCTTCAACTAATACATGCACGAATCACCATGTTGCTTTAAAAACTTTTTTGTCCTTGGAAAGAGCAGAACTCTAAAAATTCTGGGAAATTCTTAATGAAGAATATCTGAAGAGTTAGAGTTTAATGGGTGCAAAGCCTCACTTTGGGATGATGAAAAAGCTCTGGAAGTGAACAGTGGTGATGCCTGCACAACCATGTGAATACACTTAATGCTACTGAATTGTACACTTAAAAACGGTTAAAATGGTAAAGTTGATGTTATATATATTTTACCACAATTTTAAATAGTCAAGCCCATGGTTGCCTCAGGAAGTTGGGAGTAATTTGGAAAGTGCCTAGCATTACTCTAGTTTTGCTCTAGTGATGTTCAGTCAGCTCAGTAATTATTATGCTTACCTTTGTTGTATTACAGCATGTAATTATATTTTCCAATAAAAAAGGTTAATTAAAAAGGTTCTTAAAAGACTGTCCTAAGTGGTAAGAATTATGAGGCTTTGGAAAATCCCTTCTTCTGCTCTGGGCCTCATTTTACATTTTTATTGATCATTTGATCATTTTTATTGATCATTTGATCTTAGAAGCTTTCCAGGGGCTAATATTCCATAATTGTATCAAATTACTGCTTGTGAATGAAATAACCACAAAGAGCAGAAACCGAAGAGTATAATTTATTTTGGCTGTGTTTTCCTTCAGAGAAATTGAAAAAAATCAAAGGAATAAAAAAATTGGTGGCAAGAAAATTCACTGGCTAGTAAAAAGAAACATGAATTTGTTTAAAATACAGCCTAAGTAAACTTAACTGCTCTAAGATACAGAAAATGAAGACAGAGGAATATTTGTCACTTAATGTAAGGCAGCAGGAAGAAGAAAGCTCCACACAGGTTAGATGGGGTGGAGAAAAGAGTCAGGCATGCTTGAGTTATAGCAATAGGAAAGGCCTTGCACCATTCTGGAGGAAGAGGCATTGTAGCTCCATGTATGTGCCCTAATCGCTTTCAAATGCAGAATTTCTAGTGAAGCTTTGCTTCCACACAAAACCATCCTCCTCTCCATAAATCTTTATTTTCTAAATTCATCCAAAAAACTTTGATTCTTGATGGGTCCTAAACCTAAGTGATGGTTTTCTTATAATTTTCCCATTTTCCAAAAACTCTACTCGTCCTTTGAGGCCCATCTGAAGTCTTTACCATCCTTGAAACCTTCATAATCACATCCCTTTTCTTAGGTTTCCATGAGACTACTCTCTCCTGCTTCTCCTTCTTCTTCCTTGTTCCCTCCTCTTTACTTCTTTCTTGATTCCACTTTCTTCCCCTACCTCTTAACTTCATAGTGCACCTAATGTCCCAAAATCTTATTCGGAAATATAGCATGTATTGTCTCAGAGTTTTCACTAACAAAAGGGCTGGCAAAACCATGGCATGCAGCCCATGAACTGTTTTTATAAATCAGCTTTTATTGAAATACAACACATTCTTTATGTTTTGTCTATAACTGCACTTGTGCTTCAAAGGCAGAGTTGAGTCATTGTGACACAGACTATATGACCACAAAGCCTGAAATATTTACTATCTGGCTATTTATAGAAAAAGTTACCCAACTCTTGCTCTAATAAATTAAGCTGTTAATATTTATTTTCAATAAAAATATTTTATTATCTGTGTTTTATTTCTCCAATTTGAGGACAAGAACCATGTCTAATATGCTTTTGTGCCCATTCAGAGCCCATTTCACTACCTTACACTCTGTAGAATCTCCACAAATGCTTAATGATGGAGGGATTGTAAAACTACCAGCTGTTTTGCTGTTGTTGAAATAAAATTGTCTGAGATGGAGCAATACTTTCTCCTAAGTGTCCCCTTCAGGATAGTTGACTCTCATCTTTCCAACCTTCCAAGGCATCAGGATAGCATGGTGGTTGGGCATGGGTTCAGAGGTTAGAGAGCTTGGGGTTTGCATCCTGATTCTCCATCTTGCCAGCCATATGAACTTGAAAAAGTTCCTCAAATCTTCCAAGCTTCACCACTTTATCCATAAAATGATGATAACAATAGTACCCTATCGTAGTATTGTGAATATTTTTTTGTTTGTTTTTTTTACTTTTTAATTTTGTGGATACATAAGTGTCTATATTTTGGGGTACATGAGATGTTTTGGTACAGGCATGCAATGTGAAATAAGCACATCATAGAGAATGGGATATCCATTCCTTCAAGTATGTATGCTTTGAGTTACAAACAATGCAATTACACTCTTTATTTTAAGATGTACTGTTGTGAAGATTTTAAATGAAATCATGTAATGTATTTTAAGTGTCAGGTATGATTTCTGGGACATAAACCATCAGAATATGATTGACAATTGTGATTTCCCTATTATATCTACATCTTGTTCCCTTCCCCTGCCTTTTTCACCCTTTTAGCTGGCTAATCCAACTGTTTTAATGGATGCATTTTCTCTGTGTTGCCTGTTTCTTGAATTCTACAGTTAGAAAGTTGGGGTTCTCTTGGCAGCAAAGAGAGGGTGGCAATGGACAGATGGATTCTTTTTGACTTGTTGATTTATTTATTTTTAATTGACAGGGTCTTACTCTGTTGCTCAGGCCGGAGTGCAGTGGTGTATCATAGCTCGTGCAGCCCTGAACTCCTGGGCTTAAGCGATTCTTTCACCTCAGCCTCCCGAGTAGCTAGGACTACACGTGCATAAAACCATGCCTGGCTAATTTTTTGACTATTTTTATAGAGATGGGGACTTGCTATGTCGTGCAGGATGGTCGAGAACTCCTGGCTTCAAGTGATCATCCTGCCTCAGCCTTCCGCAGAGCTGAGATTACATGTATAAACCACCATGCCTGGCCTGACTTAGCTTATCTTAATTCTCTTGTCATAGAAAAGCAACATCTGTTTTTGCTTAGTAATCAATTCAGAAGCTCAACAAATAAATGGTTATTGAAAAATGGTAGCCTACTAGGGAATGAATGAGGTATGATGACTTAAGCAGATGAATACCATATTTTGCACTCAATCTGTGAGAAAATACAAATATAACAAAGCTAAAATAAACATTAAAAGCAAAATTGAAGGAAAATTAAGTCTCCAAAAGCCAATGGGATGGGAAAAGTCAGTGAAGCAGTATTTCATTTTGATGATAGCATTATTTGATGAAGTTGACTGCTCTATTTAATAATAATTTATCAAGCACCTTCTATGTGATAGGCTTTGTTTCAGATGCTAGGCATACATTAACAAAATTAATCAGATAAAAGTCCTTGCCCTTGTGGACATACTTCCAGTGAGGAGAAAATAGAGTGAGAAAGAGTATGGTATGTTTCCATTTTTAAATAGGATAGTCAGGTGACATTTGAATAAGGATGTGAGAGCTCAGAGGGAGTGAACCACAGGAACATCTGGAGGAAAAAAATTATAAAGAGAACATACTGTACAAATACCCTGAGGCAGAAGTATATCTGGCTTGTGCAAGGAACACTTAGAGACTAGTACAAAGGTTAGAAAGAATAATCATATAAATAAAGTAGCTAATCTCTCTTGAGCCTTTACTCTGAGCATTCTTCTAAGCACTTTAACAAATCTAAGCATTGTTACATATAATCTACAAAAACATCACATAAATAGGCAAAGTTATTCTCTCCATTTTATAGATAAGTAAATCAAAAATATTAAATGGTTGAATAATTTGCACAAGATTACACAACCAGCAACTGTTGGAGTCAGCTATGTCAGATTCTAGTTCTCATCTCTTTGTCACTCTATCTTTGCTGTCTGGGAGGTCAAAATGGGATTAGCTCAATTCTGTTTCCCATCTGTCCAAACTGTGTATCTTTTTGGTGTGTGTGGCCTATTTTAATGTTTAAAACACCTTTGGATTCATTTGAAACTAAATTCAGAGTTTAAAGTATTGGCAGGGTTTTCCATGTCCCCTTTACCACCTTGCAACATTTCTGGATTCTCTCCTCTTCTTCCCCATTTTACTTTCCCATTATTTTACCAGCTCTGGCTTTGAGTACAAACCAGTTCAGTCTTAAGGGAAAAATCTACATACCAGGGAACAACCACATTTCTGGCCTTCTTCCTCCAGAACAACTAATGTAAGCTGGAGCCTTTTAAAATATTTATTACTTTGTGAATATAGGACATTGTTGGATAACCATACATGGAAACATTATTTTTGCAAGTTATTTTGGTATATTCCTTTTCCTTCCTGCTTTTTAAAAAAAAAATGCAATTCTGAGGATTCACTTCACCCTTTTACAGTGTTACTTCAAAAATTTCACATTGTCAACTCTGCCTATCCCCTTCTTAATCAAAAGCAAAGTCTATTAATAATGAAACCAAGAAACAGTACTGAAATTTTTAAACCGTGTTCACCTTCTGTCCACTGATGAATTCTTTTATCAGAATTTCTATGAGTATCACTCTTGTCCAAATTAAAGCATTTCCTTCTCTCTTCAAAGAAAACACATGAGGATTGAACTATTTCTTTTCCTTCTTTGAAATGTATAAAATATATTCTCCTTGCAAAAGTGTATGTCAAATTTCAAACCAAAATCAGATAGACAGAATATTCATTTCTCTAGCAGGTTATAAAATCTCTGAACTAGAAAGATAAGAATCATTACAAGAAATAAATTAATCCTTTTGCAATCATATCTGAACTGAAACAGAGAAAAGAGTAGAAAACTTAGATATTTTCCCCACAAAGGATACTTAAAATTAGTAGTTATCCAGATACAGGTATTCTTGGAATGGGCATTGAAATAAATAAGAGTAGAGAAAACTGTGTTTCGGGAATACTGTTTAAGCTTAATTTTATTTTTAATTGATAAATAATTGTACATATTTATGGGCTACAATGTGATGTTTTGAGATATATATATATATATATATATATATATATATATTTTGAAACGATCAAATTAGGTAATTAGTATGTTTATTACCCAAAAGATTTATCTTTTTTTTTTTTTTGAGATGAAGTTTCGCTCTTGTTGCCCAGGTTCAAGTGCAATGAACCTCCAGGGTTCAAGCAATTCTCCTGCCTCAGCCTCCTGAGTAGCTGGGATTACAGACACGTGCCACCACGCTGCGCTAATTTTGTATTTTTAGTGGAGACAGGAGTTTCTCCATGCTGGTCAGGCTGGTCTCTAACTCCCAACCTCTGGTGATCCACCCGCCTTGGCCTCTCAAACTGCTGGGGTTACAGGTGTGAGCCACCACACCCAGCCTAAGATTTATCACTTCTTTATACTGAAAATATTCAAAATTCTATTTTCTAGCTATTTTAAAATACATAATACATTGTTATTAACTATAATCACTCTACTGTGTAAGAAAACACCATATCTCATTCTTCCTATGTAATGGAAACTTTGTGCCCATTGACCGACATCTCCCCTTTCATTTTTTAACCCTCTCTCCTAGCCTTTGGTAACCACTGTTCTACTCTCTACTTCCATGAGTTTAGCTTTTTTTAAAGTTCACATACCATGAGTGTGAACTCATACCATAAGAGATAATGTGGTATTTGTAGTTCAGTGTCTGGCTTATTTCACTTAATGGCCTCTAGTTTCATCCATGTTGTCACAAGTGACAGAATTTCTTGGTTATTTTATGGATGAACAATATTCTATTGTGTATAGATGCCACATTTTAAAAATTCATTCATTCACTGATAGACACAGGTTGTTTCCATATCTTGGCTATTGTGAATAATGCTGCAATAAACATGGGAGTGCAGACATCACTATGGCATACTAATTTCAATTCTTCTGGATATACACTCAGTGGTGAAATTGCTGGATCATATGGTAATTTTATTTTTAGTTTTTTAGTCCACACTGTTTCCAAAATGGCTGTACTAATTTAATTCTGACCAACAATGTACAAAGTTTCCCATTTCTCCATATTCTTGGCAACAGGTGTAATCTTTTATATTTCTGATGCTAGCCAACCTAACAGGTGTGAGGCATTAACTCACTGTTAGTTCTGATTTTCATTTATCTCATGATTAGGGATGTTGAGCATTTTTTATTTTCTACTGGCCATTTGTATGTCTTATTTTGAAAGATATCTCTTCAAGTTATTTGACTACTTTTAATAGGATTGTTTGTTTTCTTCGTGTTGAATAGTTTGAGTTTTTTTTATATTTTGGATATGAGCCTCTTATTGATGTAGGATTTGCAGATATATTGTCCCAATCATGAGTATTCTCTTCTGTTGATCATTCCTTTGCCATGCAGGAGCTTTGTAGTTCAATGTAATCCCATTTGTCTGTTTTTGCTTTTAGTATTCACTGTACTTTAAAAAAAAAATTTCTATAGGTTATTGGGGAACAGGTATTGTTTGCTTACATGAGTAAGTTCTTTAGTGGTGATTTGTGAGATTTTGGGGCACCCGTCATCCGAGCAGTATACACTGCACCCTATTAGTAGTCCTTTATCCCTCACCCCCTTCCCACCCTTTCTCCCTGAGTCCCCAGAGTCCATTGTGTCCTTCTTACACCTTTGCATCCTCACGGCTTAGCTCCCACTTATAAATAAGAACAATACAATGTTTTGTTTTCCATTCCTGATTTGCTTCAGTTAGAATAATGGTCTCCAAGCTCATCCATGTCTCTGTGAATGCCATTAATTCATTCCTTTAATGGCTGAGTAGTCTTCCATCTCATATACATATATTATATATTGTATATACATTATATATATGGTCTTTTAAATATATATATATAACTTAAATCTAAGACCTGAAACTATAAAAATTCTAGAGGATAACATTGGAAAAACCCTCTAGACTTTGGCTGAGGCAAAGATTCCATGACCAAGATCCCAAAAGCAAATGCAATAAAAACAAAGATAAGTCACTGGGACCTAATTAAACTAAAGAGCTTTTGCAAATTGTGATATATATGTATATATACACACACACACACACACACACACACACATATATACATATCACAGTTTCTTTATCTGCTCATTGATTGATGGGCATTTGGGTTGGTTCCATGTTTTTGCAATTGTGAACTGTGCTACTATAAACTTGAGTGTGCAAGTATCTTTTTTGTACAATGACTGCTTTTCCTCTGGGTAGTAATGGGATTGCTGAATCCCATTGCTGAAACCCAGTAATGGGATTGCTGAATCAAATGGTAGTTCTACTTTTAGTTCTTTAAGGAATCTCCACACTGTTTTCCATAGAGGTCACACTAGTTTACATTCCCACTAGCAGTGTAGAAGTGTTTCCTGTTCACTGAATCCACACCAATATCTCCTATGTTTTGATTTTTTTATTATGACCATTCTTGCAGGAGTAAGGTGGTATTGCATTGCACTTTTGATTTGAATTTCCCTGATTATTAGTGATGTTGATCATTTCTTCATATTTTTTTGCCATTTAGATATTTTCTTTTGAGAATTGTCTATTCATGTCCTTGGCCCACGTTTTGATGGAATTGTTTGTTTAGTTTTTCTTGCCAATTCATGTGAGTTCATTGTAGATTCTGGATATTAATCCTTTGTCAGATGTACAGATTGTGAAGATTTTCTCCCACTCTGTGGGTTGTCAGTTTACTCTGCTACTGTTCCTTTGCCTTGCAAAAGCTCTTTAGTTTAATTAGGTCCCAGTGACTTATCTTTGTTTTTATTGCATTTGCTTTTGGGATCTCGGTCATGGAATCCTTGTCTAAGCCAATGTCTAGAAGGTTTTGCCAATGTTATCCTCTAGAATTTTTATAGTTTCAGGTCTTAGATTTAAGTCTGTAATCCATCTTGAGTTTATTTTTGTATAAGGTGAGAGATAAGGATCCACTTTCATTCTCCTACATATGGCTAGCCAATTATCCCAGCACCATTTGTTGAAGAGTGTCTTTTCCCCACTTTATGTTTTTGTTTGCTTTGTCAAAGATCAGTTGCCTATAAGTATTAGGGTTTATTTCTGGGTTCTCTATTCTGTTCCATTGGTCTATGTGCCTATTTTTATATCAACACCATGCTGTTTTGGTGATTATGGCCTTATTGTGTAGTGTCAAATCAGGTAATGTGATGCCTCCACACTGGTTCTTTTTGCTTAGTCTTACTGTGGCTATATGGGCTCTTTCTTGGTTCCATATGAATTTTAGTTTGTTTTTTCTAACTCTGTGAGGAATGATGGTGGTATTTTCATGGGGATTACATTGAATATGTAGATTGCTTTTGGCAGTATGTTCATTTTCACAATATTGATTCTACCGATCCATGAGCATGGGATGTGTTTCCATTTGCTTGGGTCATCAATGATTACTTCAGCAGTCTTGTAGTTTTCCTTGCAGAGGTCTTTCCCCTCCTTTGTTAGATATATTCCCAAAATTCCTATTTTTTTTCTTTTGCAGCTATTGTAAAAGGGGTTGCATTCTTGATTTGATTCTCATCTTGCTTGCTGTTGATGTATTGAAGAGCTACTGATTTGTGTGTATTAATTTTGTATACAGACATTTTACTGAATTCCTTCATCAGTTCTAGGAGCTTTCTAGAGGAGTCTTTAGGGTTTTCAAGGCAAACAATCATATCATCAGCAAACAGTGACAGTCTGACTTCCTCTTTACCAATTTGGATGCCCTTGATTTCTTTCTATGTACTTTCTAGTACTATGACGAAGAGGAGTGGTGAGAGTGGACATCCTTGTCTTGTTCCAGTTCTCAGAGGGAATGCTTTCAACTTTTCCCCATTCAGTATTATGTTGGCGGTGGGTTTGTCATAGATGGTGTTTATTACATTCAGGTATGTCCCTTGTATACCGATTTTGGTGAGAGTTTTAACCATAAACTGATGCTAGATTTTGTCAAATGCTTTTTCTGCATCTATTGAGATGATCATGTGATTTTTGTTTTTAATTCTGTTTATGTGGTGTATCATTGACTTGCGTATATTAAACCATCCCTGCATCCCTGGTATGAAACCCACTTAATCATGATGGATTATCTTTTTGATACGTTGTTGGATTTGGTTAGCTATTACTTTGTTAAGAATATTAGCATCTGTGTTCTCAGGGATATTGCTCTGTAGTTTTCTTTTTGGCTTATGTCCTTTCCTGGTTTTGGTATTAGGGTGATACTGGCTTCACAGAATGACTTAAGGAGGGTTCCCTCTTTCTCTATCTTGTGGAATAGTGTCAATAGGATTGGTACCAATTCTTCTTTGAATGTCTGGTAGAATTCTGCTGTGAATCCACCTGGACTTTTTTTTGTTGATAATTTTTAAATTACCATTTTAATCTCACTGCTTGTTATTGGTCTGCTCAGGGTGTTTCATTCTTCCTGATTCAAGTTTGGAGGGTTGTATCCTTCCAGAAATTTATTCATCTCTTCTAGGTTTTCTGGTTTATGCACATAAAGGTGTTCATAGGAGCCTTGAATGATCTTTTGTATTTCTGTAGTATCAGTTGTAATATCTCCCGTTTTGTTTTTAATTGAGCTTATTTGGATTTTCTTTCTTCTTTTCTTGGTTAATCTTGCTAATGGTCTATCAATTTTATTTATTTTTTCAAAGAACCAGATTTTATTTTATCTTACGTATTTTTTGTTTCAATTTCGTGTAGTTATGCTCTGATTTTGGTTATTTCCTTTCTTCTGCTAGGTTTGGGTTTGGTTCGTTCTTGTTTCTCCAGTTCCTTGAGGTGTGACCTTAGATTGTTTGCGCCTTTTCAGACTTTTTGATTTACGTATTTAGAGCTATGAACTTTCCTCTTAGTATGGCCTTTGCCGTATCCCAGAGGTTTTGATAGGTTGGGTCATTATTTTCGTTAAGTTTGAAGAATTTTTCAGTTTCCATACTGATTTCATTTTTGACCCAATGATCATTCATAAGCAGGTTATTTAATTTCCCTGTATTTGTATGGTTTTGAAGGTTCCTTTTGGAGTTAATTTCCAGTTTTTTTCCACTGTGGTCTGAGAGAGTGCTTGACATAATTTCAATTTTCTTAAATTTACTGAGGCTTATTTTGTGGCCTATCATATGATCTATCTTGGAGAAAGTTCCAAGTGCTGTTGAATAGCGTGTATATTCTGTGGTTGTTGGATAAAATGTTCTGTATATATCTGTTAAGTCCATTTGTTCCAGGGTATAATTTAAATACATTGTTTCTTTGTTTATTTTCTGTTTTGATGACCTGTCTAGTGCTGTCAGTGGAGTACTGAAGTCCCCCACAATTACTGTGTTGCTGTCTATTACATTTCTTAGGTCTATTAGTAATTGTTTTATAAATGTGGGAGTTCCAGTACACATATGTTTAGAATTAAGATATTTTCCTGTTGGACAAGGCCTTTTATCATTATATAATGTCCCTCTTTGTCTTTTTTAACTGCTGCTGCTTTAAAGTTCGTTTTGTCTGATACAAGAATAGCTACTCCTGCCCCACTTTTGGTGTCCCTTTGCATGAAATGTCTTTTTCCACTCCTTTACCTTAAGTTTATATGAGTCCTTTCGTGTTATGTGAGTCTCTTGAATGCAGCATTTAGTTGGTGGGTGAATTCTTATCCATTCTGCAATTCTGTATCTTTTAAGTGGGGCATCAGGCCATTTACATTCAATGTTAGCATTGCAATGTGAGATGCCATTCCATTCATTGTGCTATCTGTTGCCTGTACACTTTTTTGTTGTTGTTTTTTACTTGTATTTTTGTTTCATAGGTCCTGTGAGATTTATGCTTTAAAGAGGTTCTGTTTTGATATGTTTCCAAATTTTGTTTCAAGATTTAGAGCTCCTTTTAGCAGTTCTTGAAGTGGTAGCTTGGTAGTGGTGAATTCTCTCAGTATTTGTCTGAAAAAGACTATATCTTTCCTTCCTATATGATGCCAGTTTCACTGGAAACAAAATTCTTGGCTGATAATTGTTTTGTTTGAGGAGGCTGAAGATAGGGTCCAAATCCCTTCTAGCCTGTAGGGTTTCTGCTGAGAAATCTGTTGTTAAAACCATAAAAACCCTAGAAGAAAACCTAGGCAATAGCATTCAGGACATAGGCATGGGCAAAGACTTCATGGCTAAAATACCAAAAGCAATGGCAACAAAAGCCAAAATAGACAAATGGGATCTAATTAAACTAAAGAGCTTCTACACAGCAAAAGAAACTAGCATTAGAGTGAACAGGTAACCTATGGAATGGGAGAAAATTTTTGCAGCCTTCCCATCTGACAAAAAGGGCTAATATCCAGAATCTACAAAGAACTTAAACAAATTTACAGGAAAAAATTAAACAACCCCATCAAAAAGTGGGCAAAAGATATGAACAGATACTTCTCAAAAGGAGACATTTATGCAGCCAACAAACATATAAAAAGAAGCTCATCATCACTGGTCATTACAGAAATGCAAATTAAAACCACATTGAGATACCATCTCACAGTTAGAATGGCGATCATTAAAAAGTCAGAAAACAACAGATGCTAGAGAGGATGTGGAGAAATATAAACACTTTTACACTGTTGGTGGGAGTGTAAATTAGTTCAACCATTGTGAAAGACAATGTGGCAATTCCTCAAGGATCTAGAACCAGAAATACCATTTGACCCAGCAATCCCATTACTGGGTATATACCCAAATAATTATAAATCATTCTATTATAAAGACACATGCACATGTATGTTTATTGCAGGACTTCACAATAGCAAAGACTTGAAACCAACCCAAATGCCCATCAATGATAGACTGGATAAAGAAAATGTGGCAAATATACACCATGGAATACTGTGCAGACATAAAAAAGGATGAGTTTATGTCCTTTTCAGGGACATGGATGAAGCTGGAAACCATCATTCTCAGCAAACTGACACAAGAACAGAAAACCAAACACTTCATGTTCTCACTTATAAGTGAGAGTTGAACAATGAGAACACATGGACACAGGGAGGGGAATATCACACACTGGGGACTGTCAGGGGGTAGGGGACTAGGGAAGGGATAGCATTAGGAGAAATACCTAATGTAGATGACAGGTTGATGGGTGCAGTGAACCACCATGGCACATGTATAACTATGTAACAAACCTGTATGTTCTGCACATGTACCCCAGAACTTAAAGGTACAATAATAATAATAATAATAAAAACATGCTGATGGTCTTTTTTGTGTTTCCTGGTTCCCCTAACCCACCACAGCTTCTAATGTTAGTCCAAGAAAGATAAGGGCAGTTTCAGCCAAGTCTACCCATTGGTCTATTGGAGAAAAAGTTAAGAAACTCAAGATTCACTGTCCTATGTAGTGGACATATATAATTATTTTTGTCTACCTGCTATATGAATATTCATTTCTGTCTTTGGATACTTCTTCCTCTGGAGGCTCCATGGAAGACAGAGTCTATTTCCACTGTAGGTACTGAAAATGCAGAAGACCCTTGTTCCTAGCTCCCTTGTATGTAGGGCCATGGCCATAATTGAGGATTAGCCACTCAGACACACCTGTCCCAGATTTTATTTATTTTTATTTTTATTTTTTGAGAAAGGGTCTCACTCTTCCACCCAGGCTGGAGTGCAGTGGCGTGATCATGGCTCACTGTAGCCTGGACCTCCTAAGCTTGAGCAACCCTCCTATTTCAGCCTTATGTGTAGTTGGGACTACAGGCATGCACCATCATGCCCAGTTAATTTTTTAATCTTTTGTACAGACAGGATCTTATTACATTGCACAGGCTGGTCTCGATCTCCTGGGCTCAAGAAATCCTTCCAGCTCAGCCTCCCAAAAAGTGCCAAGATTAACAGGTAATATGATTGGGCTCTGAGTCTCCACCCAAATCTCATCTTGAATCGTAATCCCCTCATGTTGGGGGAGTGGCTTGGTGAGAGATGATTGAATCATGGGGGTAGACTTTTCCCTTGCTGTTCTCATGATAAAATTTTCATGCGATCTCAGCCAGTTGTGGTGTCTCACACCTGTAATCCTAGCACTTTGAGAGGCCAAGGTGGGTGGATCACCTGAGATCAGGAGTTCAAGACCAGTCTGGCCAACATGGCGAAACTCCATCTCTACTAAAAATACAAAACGAAAAACAAAACAAAACAAAAAAACCACATACAAAAATTAACCAGAAGTGGTGTCAGGCACCTGTAATCCCAGCTACATAAGAGTCTGAGGCAGAAGAATCACTTGAACCGGGGAAGTGGAGGTTGCAATGAGCTGAGATTGCACCACTTCACTCCAGCCTGGGTGAAAAAGCAAAACTCCATCTGAAAAAAAAAATTCACAAGATATGATGATTTTTTGATAGGTGTGTGACTCTTCCCCTTCACACTCTCTCTCTCTCACTTGCTGCCATGTAAGACATGCTTTGCTTCCCCTTCACCTTCTGCCATGATTTTAAGTTTCCTGAAGACTTCCCAGCCATGTGGAACTGTGAGCCAATTAAACTTCTTTTCTTTATAAATTACCCAGTCTCCAGTAGTCTCTTTAGAGCAGTGTGATAATGGACTAATGCAAAATGCATGAGCCACTTCCCCCAACCCTACCCCAGATTTTAAATGTGGTGGGTGACCCAAAAAAGTGGAAACAGAGAAGGCATGGAGGCAGTGCCTTTGGCAGTCTTGCCCATTTCTTGGAGGTAGGACAGGAGAGAGCAGAGAGGAAGTCTTGGGGGCAGGAAGTGGCAATGGTGTGAGTTCAACATCAGTATGTACACTATTGATGAGTGCTCAGCAATGAAGTCAATGAGGGACCAGTTTTGATTATGGCTGAGTGCTAGCTGAGTAGTTTCCCAGCAGGCGTTTCAGTTCAGCTGGCCATTCTTTAAGCTATTCAATATCCTGTGACTAAATTACTTTCCATATAACCAGGAAGTTTCTGTTTTTGCTATCAAGAATCCTGACTGATACACTTGGGAGTTTATGCAAAATTTTAAAGCCTCATCTCAAAGGCACCCTAAAACATAACATATTTATTAAAGAAGAAATAAAAAGAAAGCCAAAAATTACTCAAAGGTCACCAACAAAAAGCCAGTACAAATACATCACAGTAGCAGTCTGTATAGTCATAGAACATTTTTAATGATGCAGTAAGGTTTTTCCACTGCATTTCACTTGAGCATTTTGGTTCAGGGTATTGTTGATGTATAACAATGTTCATCAAATGTTGACTATAGTAGTTTAAAAATTGGGGAAAAAGTCACCTTAAATATCACCAATTGGATTGGCTACATTAAAACAAACTATGCTACAATACCTGTCCTCATCTCCACAAAAGTTAAAGTGAAAATTCAATGCAGGCTTTAGAAAATTGTCAATGACACAATGTTAAGTAAAAAAATAAAAATCAAGTTAGGGAGAACAGTAGTCCAAAAGGTAGCCCCATTGCTCCAAGTTGTGTGTTTGCGAATATATATGTAAATAAGAACACAACAGAATTTGCTGTAGACTCTCAGCAAATTTGTTTGATTTTTTCATTTTTGTGGTTACATAGTAGGTGCATATGTTTATAGAATAGTAAATATATTTATACTTGAGATATTTTGATATGGGAATGCAATGTATAATAATCACTTCAGGGTAAATAAGGTATCCATCATCTCAAGCATTTATTCCTTGTGTTACAAACAATTCAATTAGACTCTTCTAGTTATTTGAAAATGTACAATTAAATTATTGTTGACTATAGCAACCCTATTGTTCTACCAAATATTGTGTCTTATTCATTCTTTCTAACTGTTTTCTGTATCCATTAACCATCACCTGTGGCCCTCCCCCACAAAACTCCACTACCTTTCCCAGCCTCTGGTAACCATCTTTCTACTTGCCATCTCCAGGAGTTCAATTATTTTAATGTTTAGCTCCCACAAAAAAGTGAGAACATGCAATGTTTGTCTTTCTATAACTGGCTTATTTCACTTAACATTGTGACCTCCAGTTCCATCCGTGTTGTTGCAAATGACAGGATCTGATTTTTTAACAGCTGAATAGTACTCCATTGTGTATATGCACCACATATTCTTCAACTGTTAATCCTTTGGTGGACACTTAAGTTGCTTCAAAAACTTGGCTATTGTGAATAGTGCTGCAACAAACATGGGAGTGCAGCTATCTCTTGATATACTGATTTCCCTTCTTCTGGGTAAATACCTTGTCCTTAATGCTTTAATAGTTTACTTCTAGGCAGAAACAATTCCCACAAAGGTTCAAATAGAGTGCAATGTTTAAGACAAGTAGATTAAATGGTTACCTTTTTTTTTCTTTTTTACAAAATGTTTATTTCAAATCCAAGCTAATTTTGGGAATAAGTGAATTTGTAGTCCTCTGTATTTCCTTTCTTTTCACCACCATGGCTTTTTGTTTGTTTGTTTTACCATAGTTACATTTTTTTATTTGACAAATGTCTTGAAAATATTGTTCAATACAGTTATGGTTGATATTTAACCCATTTCTCACTTGTTAAAAATAGATACTATGCTAAGTGTAGCTAAACATAGGCCAACAAAGCCCCATTAAAAATAAATAACAAAGGTGATAACTTTTTAATGATAAATTACCAAATTTTAATATGTGCATTAAATAAAAACAAGAAAAAGCTGAGAAACTATAGCAGACTGCAGGATCTCAAGCAGATATGATGATTAAATGCAATGTGGTAACCTGGATGGGATCCTGGATAAGACATAGGTGGAAAAAGTAGTAAAATCTAAACAAACTCTATAGTCTAATTTCTAAAAAACTTAGTGTTTGCATTAAATATACATGGCTTTTGATACCTGTAAACCTTGACACCAATGATAAATAAAAGGATGATTTCTAGTTCAAGTGTGTCTTGTATTTGAAGACAGAATTTCATGATTGATGTATTTTTGTTCAACTACGTATAAATGTTAATTGTCACAAAGGAAATTATTCTTGCATTGTAAAATGATCCTCAGTTTTTGTTGTTATATGAAATAATATTAAATCTACATGCTCTGATTTGTAAAATACTTCCCAGAAAAAATGCTGATGATAACCTATAGAGTCAGAGATGCTATCTCCAAGAATGAATTCGATTAACATGCCTGGGAAATCACCCAGCCAGGAGAAAAAAAAAAAAAAAAAAAAAGACGACATAGCATTCATTTGTCAACCCACCTTAAAAGCAAATGACAGGAGCAATTTACCTTATTCCTTTACTAGGCCAACATGAATTCATGCTCATTAGCAGGTTGAGCGTGCAATGCCTTGCAGGTGCTCTTTTGTAATATGGGAATACTAATTAAGTCTTTGTACAATATCCAGTCACTAATTCCTATTTAGCTCCACTGGTTCATATCTCAGAGTCTGTGTATTACTGTTTTCCCGCTTAGCCGGCCTCCTTTACTTGGCAGTATTTTGGATTTGCCCTCACCTTGTGTGTTTGCTACCATTTCTCTGGTGTAGATTCTTTCTCAACCTTCACAAAACCTTAGCTATATAGTGGGTATTATTTTGAATACATTGAAAACCTGTTATAAAATTCTCTCCCCACTTCCTCCCACTGTCTACTGTTTTTATGTTGTTCCAGTGATATCATGCCAACATTCTAGTTTCCTGGGAAAGTTTGGAAGACCTTTCTCTGAACTATATAATCTTGACAGAAATAATCATAATGTTAGTAGGTGGGTCTTCTTATCTTAGGAAGAAATGTAGGGAATGGTTTAATCTAAAGTAAAGAATGTATTTGTACAAAAGATTTATAGTTAGAACATTTCTCCTTCCAATGGTAGAGTAGTTAGAGGGGTCAGGTATATATAGAATTGTAATTCCTTGAAGATTATGGCTTCATAGTTTAGGCTGTCCCTGTGTGCTCCAAGCAACTGACCAACTGGAATGGTTGCAAAGCTCTGAAAAGCTACTGGCCCCAAATATTTCTCTGCCCAGGTTTAGAAGAACTGCTTCTTATGGGCTTTCTGGTAAAGATGTTGCTTTTGGACCACTAGCACATTTAATGGGACTGGTTAAACCTATTACCATTCATGGTTACCAGATAAAGAGTAGACTGTAAGGGAATGAGAACTTATGACAGGTCATTTTTTGTCGGAAAGGACCTATTGGGAGAAGTGACAGAGAAAAGTCCAGAAAATTCCCAGGTGTCAGCAGAGTGCAATCAGATATTTGGTGATTCAAAGTTCCTATTTAAAAAGGGGATGTAGGAAAGTTCTAGAACATGCTGCACAGGTTCCCACATAAATATATTTATGCATTATCTTACAAGGGTTCTTATTAGATATTTATTTGCTTATGGTCCTATTAAATGATTTGATGTCAGTGACATAAAGCAGTAGTTTTTCACATTTTTATTTTAGTAGTCAAAATCTTTTAAATCAAAAGTTGAGGCCGGGTGCAGTGGCACACACCTGTAATCCCGGCACTTTGGGAGGTCGGAGGTCAAGGGGGGCAGATCATGAGGTCAGGAGTTTGAGACCAGCTTGGCCAATAGGGTGAAACCCCATCTCTACTAAAAAAAAAAAATATATATATATATATATATATACACATATATGTGTATGTATGTGTATATATATATACAAAAATTAGCTGTGGTGGCACATGCCTGTAGTCTCAGCTACTCAGGAGGTGGAGACAGAAGAATCACTTGAACCTGGGAGGAAGAGGTTGCAGTGAGCTGAGACCACACCACTGCACTCCAGCCTGGGCAACAGAGCAAGACTCCGTCTCAAAAAAAAAAAAAAAAAAAAAAGTTGAAAAGATTCCCAGTGTGCAAAGCAATTGAAAACAGCTCTTCCGATGGAAGAGGGCTGGAATATCAGACTATTATGCTCCCCACAGCAATCCCTAAGGCAGCTTTCTGATTAAGGGCTATTAAAGTAACCAACATCCTTTGAAATGATTCAGTGTATTCGATAGAGCCATGATTAGAACTACCATTTTGGAAAGAAAAATTACTGTTCGTTAAAGATGGCAAACATGAGAAACTGCTGATAGCCCCACAACATTAATTTATTCACTCATCTATTATTTCAAAAATATTGATAACTTGTTATGTACCAGACACTTGACAAACCCTGGAGATACGTGACCAACTAGACATGGTCCCTGCCTCATGGAATTTACATTCTAATTAGGAATCAGCTATGTGCAGCCACACACACTGTTTGAAGGGATCCTTTGCACATGGTGTTCTCCCTATATACGACCACTTTACTCAAAGCAAATTTTTCCACAGATGATATTTTAGATGTGTCTTACGACAACTTCCTCGTGCTGTACAAAATTGAAACAATTACCCGGGTAGGCATAAAGACAGCATTTGAGAACATCATTTGCAATATGCTGAAAGATTGCCAAAGCATGGCCCCAATCTCAGAGGACATTATGATTCTATGGTCAAAATGTTCATGATTAAAGGGAGTTTTCCATTCATCCTACTTAATATTTTTCAATTCAGTTCATCCATGAAGTTCTTTGGGACATTTAAAATTTATTATCTGAATGAACTCAAACCACCTCAACAGCTGTTTTCTTTTAAGCCTTTCTTTTCTCTGTCACCAACAAATCATAGAAAGGTGGAGACCCAGGTTTCCATACACTGTGATCTCAGGATGCTGGAGCAGGCAGGCACATTGGCTTTCACCATAGCTGCTGTGTGTGCTCCCAGGGTCTATCCTGGGAAGACTTCCCTGCTCTAGGAAGGCCCAAGTATTGCATCTTCTTAGAGTTGCTGGAGTCAGTATTTTACGTCATGCCATTCCTCCTCTCTATGGACTCTACAAACCCACACATTGCATCTTTTGTTTTAAAAATGTTCCTTAATTTTTCTTTTCTTTTTTGAGACAAGGCCTCACTCTGTCACCCAGGCTGGAGGCAGTGGTGCAATCATGGCTCAATGCAGCCTTGACTTCCCAGGCTCAGGTGATCTTCCTAACTCAGCCTCCTGAGTAGCTGAGACAACAGGTGTATGCCACCATGCCTGGCTAATTTTTGTATTTTGTGTAGAGACAGGGTTTTACCATGTTGCTGAGGCTGGTCTCACATTCTTGGGGTCAAGCAACCTGCCTGCCTCAGCCTCCCAAAGTGCTGAGATTACAGGTGTGAGCCACCATGCGAGGCCCTGAATTTTATTTTGATAATCCCTGAGATCACTAGAACCACTGGAAAGTGCGGCACCACAGAGCCAGAAAATCAGTGACACGATAACAACTCATGTGTAAATAACACTAGTTTACAACTAGTTATCCATGACTAACTTGATTTTCACAGCAACACGGTAAGGAAGATATTCTCATGATTCCTGTCTGACAGATGGAGAAACAAAGCTTCAAGGATGTGAAGGATCTTCAGAGTCAGATCTGACTGGGCCTAAATGCCAAAGCTGGTCTTCTGATAACAGAACTGAGTTGGATTGGTGGTCATGGCTGCATTTCTGGACATTTATGATCACCCCGTGCCTCAGGCTTCCATATTTTCCTACTTTGACATTCCTGATAAATCTCATCCAAAAGCAACTTAAAGCTTGGCTCTTAGAATAAAGGGTAAGGTAATAAGAAAAATTAGAAGAGTAATTAGAATTCCACCATAAGAAAGAGTAAAGACAGAGTCCTTGGTTCATACCGATGGCTGGCTGACTTGAACTGTAGAGTGGCACTGTGGCTTACTGCCCCTGCACAATAACACGCTCTGCCACCCCTGCTTCCTTCAGTACATGTCAGCTACACAGGCCTTCTTTTTTTGTTTTGTTTTGTTTTGAGACAGTCTTGCACTGTCACCCAGGCTGGAGTACAGTGGCACGATCTCTGCAGCCTCTGCCTCCTGGGTTCCAGTGATTCTCCTGCCTCAGCCTCCCAAGTAGCTGAGATAACAGGCACCCTCCACCACACCCAGCTAATTTTGTGTACTTTTAGTAGAGATGGGGTTTCACTGTGTTGGCCAGGCTGGTTTCGAATTCCTGACTTCGTGATTCGCCCACCTTGGCCTCCCAAAGTGCTGAGATTACAGGTGTGAGCCACCACGCCCAGCTGCTACTGCACAGGCTTTCTGTCCCTGCAGTACACCATGCTCTCTCCCAGCTAGGGGTCTTCACATGGCTGCGTCCTCTGGATGCTGGTAACTTCTCTTTGCCAACTCATTCCCATTATTCCTGATCCCATTCAGATGCCAGGTCCTTAGGATGCCTCTTCTGCCCACTATGTAGAGTCCATCCCATTACACTCTGTCCTGTCACCTTCATTTATTCTCCTCAAACTCTGTACTGTCTTTAAAATTAGCTTATTACTTTTTTTTAGAACATATTATCTTAACCATTTTTAAGAGTACGGTTCAGGCCAGCAGTAGCTCATACCTGTAATCCCAGCACTTCAGGAGGTAGAAGCAGACGGATTCAGGAGTTCAAGACCAGCCTGAGCAACATGGCAAGAGCCCATCTCTACACAAAACAAAACAAAACAAAACAAAACAAAACAGAACTTTTTTAATTAGCCAAGCACGGTGGCATGCACCTGTGAACCCAGCTGTTTGGGAGGCTGAGGTAGCTGAGATAGAAGGATGGCTTGTGTCTAGAAGGTTGAGGCTGCAGTCAGCCATGACTGTGCCACTGCACCTGTCTGAACAACACAGTGAAACCCTGTCTCTTAAAGGAAAAATAAGTGTACAGTTCAGTGGCAATAAGTGCATTCACATTGTTGAGCAACTATCACCAACATCCATCTCTAGAGCTCTTCATCTTGCAAAACTGTGTGCCCGGCTGGGCGCAGTGGCTCACGCCTGTAATCCCAGCACTTCGAGAGGCCAAAGAAGGCAGATCACCTGAGGTGGGGAGCTCAAGACCAGTGTGGGCAACATGGTGAAACCCCATCTCTACTAAAAATACAAAATTAGCCGGGCGTGGTGGCACACACCTGTGATCCCACCCCAGCTACTCAGTAGGCTGAGGCAGGAGAATTGCGAACCCGGGAGGCGGAGGTTGCAGTGAGCTGAGATCGTGCCATTGCACTCCAGCCTGGGCAACAAGAGCAAAACTCTGTCTCAAAACAAACGAACAAACAAAAAAACCCTGCATGCCCATTAAACAAAACCTTCCCATTTCCCAATCCTCCTAGTCCCTAGCAACCACCATTATACCTTCTGTCTTTATGGATTTGGCCACTCTAGGTACCCTATATAAGTGGAATCATGTGATATTTTTCTTTTTGTGACTGGCTTATTTCACTTAGCATCATGTCCTTGAGGTTCACCATGTTGTAACACGTGTCAGAATTCCCTTCCTTTTCAAGGCTGGATGGTGTTCCATTGTATCTGCGCACCACATTTTGTTTACCCATTCATCTGCCAATAAATTTGGGCTGTTTTAACCTTTGGCTATTGTGAATAATGCTCCCATAAACATGGGTTACAAATATCTCTTTGAGTACCTACTTTCAATTCTTCTGAGTATATACTCAGAAGTTGAATTGCTGGATCATACGGTAATTCTATTTTTAATGTTTTGAGGAACCTGCACACTACTGCAACATTTTACATTCCCATCAGTGCGTTAGGGTTTCGCTTTCTCCACATCCTTCTCAACATTTATTTTTTCTTTTTCTTTTTTTTTTTTAATAGAAGCCATCTGATGAGTGTGGGGTAGTAAAATAAGCTTCTCATCTACTTGCTTATGAACTATTTCTGTTTACTAGAATAATAACCAGGAGAGCATTGCTTATTCAACAGTATTTGGCATGTAAACGATCAACAAATATTTTTTTGACAGAATATAGGATGATCAGCTGACCACATACTTTCTCATTTAATTTTTAAATGAAATGTAAAAATTGTGTGTGTGTGTGTGTGTGTGTGTGCGTGTAATAAGGTTTACTTAACAAGTAAGTCTCTCTCCCCCCTTGTCCCCAGCTGCCTATTTCTCCAGATGCAAAAACTTTTACTAATTTCTTGTGTCTCCTTCTAGAAGACTCCTATGATTATACAGGCATATACACTCTTTTTCTTCATACAAACGGTAGCTGATTGATTTATGAGTGAAATATAGATTAGGAGTCAGACTACTGGGCTGATTCTAGGAACACAGGTCAGAGTTCAGCCCTCGAAGTAAGAAGGGCATCCAGTAGGTCCGAGTCAGGAAGGTGAAATTGCACTGAGGCTCAGGATTAGAGGCCAGAACAGGCAGTTCCCAAGCAGAAAGGAAGATTCTTGTGTCACATACATCCCTGCCTGCATCTGGCAATATCTTTTCTCTGTCCCATGTGTACTAATTTACTTCTAGATGTCTCCCCTGCCTGCCAAAGGGAAAGCCCACATGGCAGGATGTGCTGTAAGCACATGGTGAATTTTGTGGAGGAGTCTGTGGTCATGGCACAATATCAAAGTGTAATTATCCACAGTGATGGGGATGGAAGTGACGAGAATGAGTCTTGACTAGAGATAATGACTTGGGTGTCATCTATATAGAGAGAGGGGGGTGTTGAATTTTATGGGCAACAATGAGCCTTCTAAAATAAAATGTGATCAGGGCATGGTAGTTCATACCTCTAATCCCAGTACTTTGGGAGGTCAAGGTGGGAGGATCACTTGAGGCCAGGAGTTTGAGACCATCACTGGGAACACAGTGAGATCCTGTCTTTACAAAAAAAAAAAAATAATAATCAAAAATAAAAAAAGTGTGTAAAGAGAGAAGAGCAACAAGCAAAGAATGGACCCTGCCAATACCCACTGACATCAGGAAGTGAAAGAGAAGTTGTTGAAGAAAGAGGAATAATCCCTATCATCCTTTTGGCATAGGCACAATGGTGATGTTTATTCATTTAAGAATCTCTAAGTTCACTCCGAATCATGTGAAATTTCCTTTTTAGTATTTCCAGTAATTTATTCACTAATTTATTTGCACTGAAACCAAACACTTTTCTGGAAAATTGGTCTGTAAAAATATGTCACTCTCAAAGACAGTTGATCCCACCATTTGCTAATGAGGAGTGAGAAAGAAGCAGTGTGCCCCCTCCACAAATTGTATTCTTAACCTGTTTATCTGCCCAAGTACTTGCTATATTTCCATTATTTTTTCAGTCATTCTTTTATTCTTCAATCTATTTTAAAATATGACCTTTCTCTTAGGACTTAACTACTCTTTTTTAACCTAAACCAAGAGTTTCCCTATCCTCTGCATTGCAATGGCTTTTTTATCTCAGTAGGTGGGGAAAAATGAACTCTCCAGAATTTTCAATCAAGTTTTTGTTGGTTTGCCTATAAAAGCTATTTGAGGGTTTCTCTTAGGAACACTGTCCACAGTGACTTGCTTATATCTTAGAATAAAATCTCTGAGCTTTCAAACTTCTCTTTCCCCTCTGCTCTCCTGTTTCTTTCAGTCCCAAATATGAAATACTGCCTTCTGAAAAGCAGGCAAGTCTCTCATGTGACATCTTCAAATAAAGCAAGAAGTGATCTTTTGCCCTAAAAGAATAAAGTGAATTCTGATTCTTTTTGCTGTTTTACAATGAAATTTCACCCTTTGCTTTCTATTTAGGGCTTACCAAATCTCAATGGTATATTGTTCTTTGAGAGAGAGCAAAAAGGTAATTGGGAATCCTAGCAATCCCATAGGCACATATTTGGTCTGTAAACTTAAGTACTAGGATCTATAAACCCATTAAACGTAAGTCTGTGACTTAGAAAAAAGAACAGTAGCAAAAAAAGGAGCTCCATTATTCTCAAGAAAATACAGCTAGGGGAAGAGTTTTCAAAAAAATTTAAGTTTTCATATGTGTCTATACCAGCTTATTTTTATTTAGCCTGCTTTTATTGCCTATTTATCATGTGCTGGGTACTTTGATAATGCTGGACATACAGAAATAAATAAGTTTCGAAGAATCCAGGTAATAAAGAAAATGAGCTTGACCTTTCCACAGAGAAAAGTATGTATGATACTATTGGTGTTACAGAGTTCCAAAAGGATAGAACTGTCAAGTGGAATGGGGCATTAGAAGGGAAATCTAGGTCAGAAAATCAATCTAATGGAGGAAGTATGTCAAGAAGGTATAAAACCCTGTGTGAAACTCAGAAGGACATTGTGGCAAGGTTGTATTTAGTAATAGGGGTTTGGCAATTCATACTTCTGCTAGAAGTGTCGTTTGTCCCACAAGGGAGTATCTCATAAATCCTTGGCTTAGTTAACTGACAATTTGTCCTCCATTAAAGTCGGGAAAACAATGAGAAAAACAGCTATACTGAAAATGTTTCTGGCCAACATGAAATACTGGCTGGGGGTATGGAAGAGACAGAAATCATGAGGAAAAATGACCTTGTCACATAATGTTAAGGAAGGGGGAGGAATTTTGAGTGGGTAGACATTTCCCTGGACTTTGAGGAAGTAGCTCAAAGGATGTTTAAAAGAAATGGAGGCATGATCCATTGTCTCAGACTAAGAAGGAATATGGCTAAAGAAAGACTGGAAATTCTACAAAGCAAAATGCTGACAAGATCATCATAAATGATCTCAAGTAGAAAGAAAATGGAAAGCCAATACAGAGACCAATGCAGGTACACAGGTACTCTGAGGAGCTCTGTTTTTGACAGCTATCTGAAAAAAAAAAAATGCAAACAGGAACACAAAATGAAGGGCACCCAAAAAAGTGACATAATCTTGATAGGTGAGCAAGAATCAGCTTACAATCTGATAGGGCAAGATACCAATTTAATACTTTAACTCTGGTGTGTCCCCACCTCAATCCCCCAAACCCCATTATTGTTGCCTTGTACTCCTCCCTTAATGGCAAGCTAGACACAAGGCACATGCCATCTCAGCAGAGGACCGTTGAGCACAGTACACAACCAGGAGAAAAATTAGTCCTGTCCTGGGGCCTACATTGTTTTAGAGCTTGGTCAAGATGAGAGGTACCCCTGGACTCCATATAATGACTGGCATATTTCTATGAGAAATTCCTGTGTGTGGTGAGCGGAGGAGATGGAAATGGGTAGGGAGTGGTCTTCCAGATTGCATCTTCACTCCCAACTCCTCCCCCACCACACACAAATGCACAAGAACTCCACGGCCAGGGTGAAGTGACTGCAAGAAATCAGGTGTTTGACCTCTTTAGGAGCCCTAGGGCAGAAATGATGGGCTGTGGAGACCTCACCACCTATTACAATTCATTTTGGACAGTTTCAATTGGAAGGTCCCGCACTGTGCTTTATTAAACCACAAATCAGCATAAATTATAGACAAAGGAGTGTCTCATAGAAATATGGCAAAAATTCAGTCTCTTCTATTTTTGCAACATATGGATGTTTATCTTCTGGAAAAAAGGGTTCGCATGGGCTGGATTTGCACTGATTTCACTGTGAAACAGAACTACTTAATGGTTGAATGCCAAAGTGAAAAGAAGCTTCTAGTGGTTATCTCAAAGGAATTTATTCTATTTTTTTTTTAAGTTCAACAATGACTGGGATAAAGACACAGAAATCATAAAGAACTGTAATATATAAGCAAAATAAAGCTGGTGGGAATAGACAATATTGCAGATGGTAGAATCAAAATATTAAAATGTCTCAACTGATTAGTAAAGTGGGCTGAAATAAGTAATAACTGAGAAAAAAACATAAATTCTCAAGTAGAGGCCAGGAAAAAATATATATATATTTTTCAAGTCCAGATCATGTAAAAATATCTTAAGAGCAGGTCTCATGAAAAATGCTAGGTGTTTACATTGGCTAGAATGTCAATATGAACGAGATTAAAAAGATCAATACATTTTATTTGCAGTGAGAGGGGATCAATGCACTTGAAAGCTACATTAATGGAATAGTGATGTCCACATCCAGGGCAGTACTTCTCTCAACTGTGCTTATCATGATCACAACCCACTGGGGTGTTGTATTTAATTCTTTGTACCTCACTTCAACATAGACAAGCATTTAGAGTTGGGCAAGTAGGATTACAATGAACTAACTTAGCCAATTTTTATATACCTACAGCCATTCTATAAAAAAGGAACAGCCCCTCTCCCATTCCACATAGTCCTGGTGAGATTATCTGTCATGGTATCATACTTACTTTAGCCTATTGTCTAGTGATTGCTCCACGCACTGACTGTGACTTATGGATATTAAAGGCTCCAGAGTTTTTCATCTTTGTTATCATAGTCTATCTTTGTTATCATAGTCTATAAGATGTAGGCTTGGGGCCATCAGTCACTAACTTTCTGGCTATAAGGAGCCTATTGCCAGCAGAGGAGAGTGAGGTCAACATGCCTGGAGAAATGGAGATGGTGGTATGCTGGAGCCAGCTCATATTGGCTCATGAGCATGAACTGTTAAATTTTCAGGAAACTTTGTGAGCTGGTCATTAAAGATAACCATTGTTAAAAAGCAAATTATATAAACTTATAATTAAATAAATTATAATAAAACAAAGATAGTACATATTCAAAACTCATTATTTCCTAACGATTTGACTACATTTTATTATTATCTGTGTTCCTGGGGTTAGTTATGCCTTTTGTTATAAAACAAAAAAAAAATAAGTTTTTTTTGAACTTATGTAGCATTTTGGTGGAAATTTCTTCCCAATTCTGTTTTCAGTGACATCTATACTGTCGGCTTGAAAATTACCCATAGTGGGAATTTTTATACCATGAAAATTGTCAAACACTACAAGACTTAATTTATTATTTTGTTGGTTTTCTAAACCAAGGGTCCACATGCTTTTTTTGTAAAGGACCAGACAATAAACATTTCAGGGTTTGCAGGTCATATAGTCTCTATCAGAACTATTCAACTGTGCCATTGCAGTGCAAAAGCAGCTATAGACAATACATACACAAATTCAGTGTGGCTGCATTCCAATAAAACTTTATTTACAACAAACAGACAGCAGGCTAGATTAGGATCACAGGGCAATTTGCTAGACCCCTATCTAAAGTTAACAGTGATGGGAAAACTGTTAATAATGCAGATTAAACTTCAAAATGTGTCATCTCTAAAGAAGCTCCATAAATAGAACAAAAAAGAAAGAAAATATTCTTGTTACCAAAAAACCATTATCTGCTTCAGCAAAGAAGTTAGTCATTGCAAAAAAAGTGAAGTTCACATATATATGTATATAGTTTCTATATAATATATATAGTTTAGATATATATAGATATATATAAAATATATATTAAAAAATATAGTTTAGCTATCTATAAAGATATATAAAGATATATATATTTTAATAGAATATATATAGTTTAGATAGATTATGTATATTTATATATATCTAAAATATATATATTCCATTAAAATATGTATA
>PVKV010026263.1:0-28271 GCA_004027835.1 Alouatta palliata | reverse complement strand
GAAAAATGTAGAAGAGACCAACATGACAGAGTGTCATTAATAATATACATGTAATTAGACTTGCACAATAGCCAGAGAGGGAGAATTGGGAAAAAGAACATTGGAATAGGTATTATACAAGAATTTTCTGAATCTGCTTATTGGCATAAACCAGAAATTAAGAAGCTCTAAAAATATTAGATAAGATAAATACAAATCCGGCTAAATTTATTATATTAAACTGATAAACAACTCTCTATGCTAAAATAATGAGATAATAACCTTATTTTCCTCATAGTAAAGAAAAAATAAGTTTAACATATTCATAACAAAAACATTTATCTTAGCAAATAAAAATTATAGGGAACAACCTCAATTATGAAATAAAAAAAATTCAGAAAAAGCTTCAACAGTCATAATTAATGGTCAAGTGCTGAAAGCTTCACCAATAAGACAGGAATCAGAAAAGAGCACCCAGTATAATAATTTCTGCTCAATGTATTTTAAAGTTTCTGGCTCATGTAAGTTGGCAAGAATAATGTATAAAAGTCATAAATACTAAAAAGGAAAAATCTGAAAGTACTATTAGTTGATAAATTTTTAAAAGTATAATTTATAATAAGAATTCAAATCAAAACATATTTTGGGGAAATTTTTTTTATTGCATTTTAGGTTTTGGGGTACATGTGAAGAACATGCAATATTGTTGCATAGGTACGCACATAGCAGTGTGATTTGCTGCCTTCCTCCCCATCACCTGTATCTGGCATTTCTCCCCATGCTATCTCTCCCCAATTCCCCACTCCCGGCTGTCCCTCCCCTATTTCCCCCCAACACACCCCAGTGTGTGATGCTCCCGTTTCTGTGTCCATGTGTTCTCGTTATTCAACACCCACCTATGTGAAAAAAATTTTTTTAAAGTAAAAAGCACTTAAATAAGTGAATGGATAGGCCATAGACCTGGAGTGGAAGACGCAATCCCAATGAGAATACATTTTATTTAAAAAACACACACAGAGAGCTATTTATTTTAAATTGATAAATAATATCAAATCTGTGAAGTGCACTAATTTCACACACACACACACACACACACACACACACACATATATATCTTAAATATTTTACCTATATGGTATCTATGTAATTGCCACTTAAATAAAGCATGATAATGTTTCCAGGAAGCTGCATGTTTTCCTTGTATACATTCCCAGACTATAGAACTTCCCGGAGATAATACTATTTAGATGTCAATCTATATTTAAATTCCACATGAGTAAAACTATATATGTTTTTGTTTAACTGCTGTTATCCATTGCTATGTGTCTGAGATTCAGCCATGTTATTACATAACAATTGTTACAATTTCCTTTGGAAATTGCTGTGTAAAATTATTGTATTATTTAAATATATCATTATTTATGTATCCATTAGCCATTGGTATGTACTTAGAATGTCTCCAATTTTTTACATACTATGTTTACATATTAGAATGTTTCCAATTTTTTACATATTATGAATAAATCTTCTGTGATATACTGTGCATGTGTTTTATTTTTGTTTTGTGTATAATTTGGAGTCAAACTGCTGATTCTCTGTTGAATGCAAAAACAGCTAGCTTTTCAGAGTGTTTGCATCATTTTACCTTTCTGAGTCATATAAGAGTTCCAGTTGTTCATCTCTACATCAACATATGATATTCACTATGCTTTAAATTTTTCTCATTTTGAGCATGTACTGGAATGTCCTCTTATGATCTAAATTTGCAATTCCAAAATGGTTAATGGTGCCCAGTATCTTTTAAAATACGTATTGGTCATTCCAACATACTCTTTGTGAAGTATATGCTCTTTTCCCTGTTTAAAAAATTGGGTTGGCCTGTTCAAAGAGCTCAGGGACTTAGCAAAATGAGAAGATGTGACCTGTGCCAAAACTATTTTGAGAATTTTAAGTGTGACAATTTTTCTGGTATGAATAAACATATAGCAACAGATAAAGATTAAAAAAAACATTGGGTTGTATATAATTTTATATGTTTCCATTCATCATAGGTATGTGTGTGTATATATATATAATATTCTTATATATCTAAATAAACTGCATATAAATAAAATATTTACATATAATATATAAGGAATATATTATATTTGTAGATATTGTTTTCATTAGAAATTTTATAAAATAAAAAAGTGTAAATTTTATTGAAATCATACCATTTCTACCTTATTCTGCTTATTAAAAAGTTTCAGTAGATTTAAAAATGTTTTTCCCTGCCACTTTTACAGCAATGTTATAGTATTTCCCACCTTTGTTTTGACTCCTTTGTCTTACTAGTAGTGCTCTGTTTTGAAAGTCAACAAATGTGGGATAATGCTCAGCAATTTGAAGAAACAAAATTAAGCCAGATCTTTATGTTTCCCATTGACTTGCTAACTTTCAGAACTGTTTGTCCAAAATACAGCTAGCTTGTTTGCATTGTTTTTCTGTTTCTCTCTCTCTTTCTTTCTCTCTTTCATAATTCCCTTCCTACCTCTCTTCTTAGTTCCCTCCCTTCGTTCCTTCCTCTCTTCCTCCCTTTCTCCCTTCTCCCCTTCCTCCTTCTCTCCCTTCCTCCCTTCCTCCCTCTTTCCTTCCTTCCTTCCTTCATTCCTTTTTAGTTTTTCTTATATACACAATCAAGTACTGGCAAGAATAGAAAACTATCTAAAAACTATCTGAGTATTTGGTTTGGAAAAAAAGCACCAAAATATTTAGGCCAATATGAAATATGTTATAAACTCACTATTAGAGAATGTTGAACAACTCTTTTTTGTTCCACATAGTTTGTATTAAAGTTTTGAGTATTTATGTTTAGAAACCTTTAAACACCCTCCAGAAAAAAAACAAAAACAAAAACAAAAACAAAACAAAACAAAACAAAACAAAAAAACAGATAAATAAAAAGGAGGGGAGAGAGAGAGAAGAAACAAGGATCAGGAGTTGAAAAGAGGAAGGAAGGAAGATCATCTCAATAAATGCAGAAAAATTATTTTTCAACATTTATTTATTTATTCATCATAAAAATAATAATGAACTAAGAATATATTTGAACTTCTAGAAATAAACCCACATAGTTCTGTTCAATTGATTTTTGATAAGGTACCAAGATAATTTCATGGGGGAAAAAAGGCTTTTCAATAAACAGTGTTGGGCTACATAAATATCCACATACAAAAAAAAAATAAGTTGGATAACTTTCATACACTATAAAAATGTATAATCATGTGTTTTGTCCTTTAAGCTAAATATGACATTTACGGCTTACAACTGTATAATGTTATTTTTACTTCTGATTTCTTATGATCAGATTGCAGGTACTAGTAAGAGCAAAAGTCATACTCCAGCTAAATAAGATGCCTAGATAAGGTGAGCAAAAATAGCCCACTCCACCCCCCAAAAAAATATTCATGCCCCAATCAATGGATCCTGTGAATCAGTTACCTTAATCATGGCAAAAAGGACTTTGTAGAATAGATGTGTTTAAGTCCAGGACCTCAAGACAGGAATATTTTCCTGAATGATCTGGGTGGTCCTAATGTACTTACAGGGTCTTTATCATAAATTATTATAGAAGAAACTTAGAGAAGAATCTCTCTCACTAAGGTCCTTAGGAGAAAGATAGGCAGATACTACACTGCTGGCTTTGAATATGAAGGAAGGGACCTCGGGCCAAGGAATGCAGGTGAATTACATAAGCTGGAAAAGGCAGTGAGATGGCCTCCTTCCTACAGTCCCCGGAAAGAATGGAGCCCTGCTGACATTTTGATTGCAGCCCAGTGAAACCTATTTTGTATTTCTGACCTCCACACCTATGAAATAACAAATGTATGTTGTTTCAAGCTATTAAGTTTGTGGTAATTTATTACAGAACTAATAAGAAGCTAACACATTATAATGTCACATAAACATGGGATGCTTAGACATGATTTGGGTGACCTTAGCTAAACTGTGCAGGTGCATGAACATATTTTGTATTTGTCACAATTGTTAAGTGTTTTGGGCCTTTCTAATAGGAATAGTGGTGTTTTTTTTTTAAAGCTAATAACATTAAAGACTTACAATACATCGGTGTGTTGCGGTGATCTAAATAGGCAGACCGAGTGCAGTGGCTTATGCCTGTAATCCCAGCACGTTGGTAAACTGAGGCAGGCAGATCACCCAAGGTCAGGAGTTCCAGACCAGTCTGGCCAACATGGGGAAATCTGTTTCTACTAAAAATACAAAAAATAGCCAAGTATGGTGATATGTGCCTGTGGTTCCAGCTAATTGGGAGGCTGAGGCAGGAGAATCACTTGTACCCAGGAGGAAGAGGTTGCAGTGAGCTGAATTGCACCACTGTACTCCAGCCTGGGTGACAGAGTGAAACTCTGTCTCAAAATAAGTACATAAATAAATAGGCAGTTTTATACCCATTCTTTAAAAAAAGGGGGGGGCACTTTCAGAGGAGTTAAATATTTTACCTAAATTGTTTTGTATAAGTGCTAAATGTTCAAATAAGTAAACCTTAAAGATTCTATTGAAACTGCAACCCCCATGATGTAAGTTTACCTATGTAATGGGACTGTACTTGTACTAGTTAACTTAAATATTAAATTGGATATACATATGTAGACACACATTTTAACATTAAATTTTTATTTTTAGATTAAACTTTTAGGTTTTAAAATTTTAGATTCAGGCGTACATTTGTATGTTTGTTATATAGATATATTGTTTAATGGTAGGAATTGGGTTTCTAGTGTACCCATCATCCAAATATTGAACACTGTAACCAGTAGCTAATTTTTCAACCAATGGGTAATAAAACTCAGTTAATCTAAGCTGAAGAATTATTGTTTTATGTAGTTGCAGTTTTTTCCTTATGATACGTATTGTCAAGGAGAAGTTGATATGTGCCCCAAGTGATTATTCTTTTTTTATTAAATATTTTAACACACTAAACAAATTCTAGTTGTTTGTTTTAACTTGATGAAGCAATATTTTATTCTACTCTGTAATAGAGAATTTGACATTTTCAATGGTTAATAAATTTACTTGATTGGCAGGTTTTGGAAAAGAACTAAAAATGTGTGGCTAAACCTTACTTTGATTCTTTTTCTGGAAAATTTTATCTGCAGAATAAATTCATTCTGCATTTTCTTTACCATGCACTAAGAGACATCTTCCTGACAGAGGCATTCTGAGATTGTCCAGTGCTGCTTGCGACTACATAATTCTAACACAATTCTAGTGTCAACAAATCCAGTTTGTCATAAATCTAAAGTAGATTTTCTGACTGGCTTACTTAGTAAGAATAATGCTGTTTTGATTTTCATCTGTCTGACAGAGACTTGTGTCAGTGTTTCAATTTGTTACACATCTGTGCAAAAAAAAAGGTGCAATAGAAAAATAATAGAAAATTGTAAACCTAAAGTATAATTATTGTATGGTAAACAGGAGTATTAGTCATGTTTGTCATGTGACACTGGCATTTTGTTCGACAGAGGTACTTTAAAATGGACCAGCACACACGTAAGCATACACTGTATATTGGGCACTGAAGCAATCCCAAATAAATGTCGTGTTATTGCAATGTAATTATTCTTATGCAGGATGTGCATCCTACCGGCTAATGCAATAAGAATCAATTCCAAAGGAATCAGTAAAAGATTTTACCACTTTGCCTCTTTCAGTTTTTTTCCTGAGTCCGCAAGAAAGCCTGTCCAATCTCATAAGCTGACAGCACTCTAGATTTGTCCTCTGTAATGCTGCAATCACAATACACGTCTGAATGAACATTAAGCACTGGAACATTTGCATTGGATATGCAGCCTTCTGAGATGTGTCTAATGTGCACATTGCTAATTAACTCTGCTACCACACCTGGGCCGACTGTCCATGGCTGTAAGCACATTTTCGAGAGGGGATTTGAAAGGCAATTCATTAATTTGGTGCTGTTCTTCAAAATCAACAACAATAAAAACATACAAAAGGAGAGGGAGATTTGATGACTAATTCGGCCTAGAACTAGAACATCTGCCATGAAGCTAAATTGGGTTTATTTTGGCTTTTATTTTGAAACATTTTAAAAGTTCCAATCTGTTTAATTTGAAGGGGATTTGGGGACAGAGAAAGATAGTTGAATGTCAGAGATCCAAGAATATAGTTTGATTTTCTAATAGGGGCTGAGAAAGGCAGAGAACAAGTAAACAACAGGAAGAAAAAGTCAGCATCTATTACAACAAAGGCATGACAACTTCAAACACAAAACCATCATAATTCAAATCTTGAATCTATCATCTGTATAACTGGTTATTCTTGAGAAGTTAATTAACTGCTTTCATTATCAGTTTTCTCATCTATAAACTGGGTATAATAATATTTGCCTCAGAGATTTTTCAGGACATTTTAAAGATACAACATTTGTAAAGGGCTCTGCATTAGATCTCGTCTGTAAATGTCAATCACTAACTATTATTTGAATCTGAATTTAAAGAAAGGTGGCAATTCATGTTTGACTTGTAGAGACTGAACTAGCACATTACCTGGATAAATAAAATTTAACATAAAACTGTCAGTCATGATTTCTGCATTTATTTGCTTTAAAGGCATAATAAATACCTTGAGATAGGCATTCCTTAAGACAGTAGGAAAAGCACTGAATAAGTTTTATTCAATTCTACCAAGACAACACTAAATAAACATTAAATGAAAAAAAAAGAGTTTTCAGGGCAGAGATTTTCAAAATCGGACCACAGTCCTCCTTTCAACAATGTTGCCTACTAAATCTTCTCTGTTATCAAAATTATGAATACATATTTGCTGGCGACTGTGCATGAGATAATGTAATTGTCATCAGATGTTAGTAAATGTAGTAAAATGAACAGAACTGTTAGCAGTGAGCTGGCAAAATTTAACTATGCTGTAACTCATATGTCCTGAGATAGCCTTGTTTTATAATCGTATTTAATAGTGTTTATTTTATTTAATTACTTTTCATGAGAATTCCCTTATAGGTTAATATGACCAAAAAATAAAAAATAAAAAAAGGCCTAATCCGTTTGATTAGGTGGAACTCATTGGTCCTCTCAAGCTGAGTCTACCGCTTTTGAGTACAGGTGCCAAGTCCCATGTTTCTGCCACATTCTCCAACAAGAAAATTACCACAGGCTTGTAGTTCCCCTCAGTGTCTGCTGGCTGGGGACAGAAGAGTGTTTTTTCCTGCCAGGCCACTGTAGGCTTCCCAGCAAACCTGCTACCACTTAACTCAACTTTCAAGTCAACTGCTACATGAAAACTAAGATCTCTGAATGCGAGACAGACCTCCAAACTTCCCTTTGCCAAAGACGCTCTCATCCAAGGAGAGTGGTATGGCCCAATCAAGAGTCTAGGTTTTGAAGACAGTGACATTAAAATGGTGTTTCAGGTTTATAACATACCTACCCCTAAAGGAGCTAGCAAATGTAAGGACTGTAATATTTAAATGTTTCAATATACAGTGGCTCACTCTGAGTTGCAATGCAAATGTAATCTATCTTGCTTTTGGTCTCCTATAGTCTATCGTTATAACTGAAATCTACCAAACTTGTTCCATAATTACCTCTGTGAAATGTCAAAATACTTGTTTTATTTGTGGACACTAAAAACATAGAGAAAAAGGGCCTGGGAGCAGGTGTAAAAGCCCAGGAAGAGAGTGTAATAAATTAAAACCTGTGACCAGAATGTCTGGAAAGGCTTAAACAATGTATCTGAAGCTGTAGTATTTCTATTGCCTGCTGTTTCTTCAAAATTCTACTTTCTACCTTTGAACATAATTAAATGATTTTACCACTGGAAAATACCTATATATGTTCTTTAAATCCTAGAGCTTTATATACTTCCTATGAAAGATGTCTTCATCTTTTAAATTCTACCCATACTTCGCTACATTGAAATAAGAATTAGACTTCTGTTTATTTTATTATTATTCTTACCTCTCCAGTAATAATCTCACCTTAGCATACGATTTAGATAATTTCAATGTATTATTTCACTTTCTTTTTAGTTTTTACAAAACCATTTTAGTTTCGATAACACAACAATCAGGAAAATCAGTGCCTTTGATTCTATATGTCACAACTTTTATTCCTCCTTGCCTGTAGTTCCTGTCATTACTGCACTTATATGCCTTAGGCCAAAATATATTTTTGATCAAGTCTCTTCTATAAAGACATATGCACACATGTTTCTTGCAGCACTATTTACAATAGGAAAGACTTGGAACCAATCCAAATGTCCATCAATGATAGACTGGATAAAGAAAATGTGACACATATACACCATGAAATACTGTGCAGCCATAAGCAAGAATGAGATCATGTTCTTTGCAGGGACATGCATGAAGCTGGAAACCATCATTCTCATCAAAGACCCATGTGAACAGAAAACTAAATATCTCATATTCTCACTCATAGGGGGAGTTGAAAAATAAGAACACATGGATACAGGGAGGGAAACAATACACACCAGGGCCTGCCAGGGGGTTGGGGGAAAGGGGACAAATAACATTAGGACAAATACCTAATGCATGTAGGGCTTAAAACCTAGATAACAGGTTGATAGGTGCAGCAAACCTACATGGGACATGTAAACTTACATACCAAAGCCGCATATTCTGCACATGTATCCCAGAACTTAAAGTAATATTTTTTATAAAAAAGAAATATACTTTAAAATAAAGAAAAATTTCTTCTTGTTCTTTAGAGCCCCTTTGGAGGAAGAAGAAGAGACATAAACTTTACAACTGATGAATAATAGGTAGGTACACTAAGCTTTTATATAAGGAATCAGTAAAACAAGTGCTCAACAGGTAGAATAATTTACTTAAAAAGGCATTGTATCTGAAAACAAGAATTTGTTAGGAACTGGCACTTTGGTAATTATTAATAGAATTATTTTCTGTTTTGAATATGTTTGTGTGTTTGTTTTCTCATTTTATTTTTTTATTTCTGTTATTTTTATTTATTTTATTGTACTACAGGTTCTGGGGTACATGTGCAGATCTTGCAGGATTGTTGTGTAGGTACATACATGGCAAGGTGGCTTGCTGCCTCCATCCCCCCATCACCTATATCTGGCATTTCTTCCCATGTTATCTGATGATCCTGTTTTCTCATTTCAATGTAGCAAATAAGATCATCCTTATTTTAGAGTTTAAATTAAGGTTGCTAAATACCTAATGTGGTCTTTCTTGGGACTTTGAAACACTCAGCTGCCTCTATTACTGCAATTCTAATGCTTTCTATTTTATATATTAAGTTCATACATAAATTTTCTAGAAAAAACTGTTCTTATTCCCTAAAAAATCTTTGATATAAACATTGTCTTTAAAAAAATTTGATAAAGCCACTCTTCCACATGGTTGGCATTGTCCTGCTAATGGAATTTTAGGATACTTACATCCATTTCAACTAATGCATTTGACATACTTTTGACTTGACATACTGCCTCAACCTTCTATTTCCATTCATAAACGAATATTTTTCTAGGCTTCTATGTCTTTGGATTATACATAATTGTAAATCCAATATTTTTTCCCTTTGTGACTCATCCTTGCAATAAATCTTCCAAGTTATATCTGATATGCCTTAGCGACAACCATTTTACTTATAGTAAACAAAACTGCCTGCCTTGTATGGCTTTTCTACAGCTTCTGACTTAATAAGAGTTCTAAATCCAGTTCTTTACCTTACATAACATTCTTCTCTTTACAGTAGCCTGATGGTATATTTTAACACGTTTTCAATTTTATTTTTCCCCAAATTCAGATTGTCATTTTAGAAAAATTAATAAATTTGTCAGCTTTCAATTTTTCATTGTCAAGATTGTTTTATCTGGTTCATGCCCTTCTTTTTTTTAACTGTCGTATTTAGTCAAAACACTTTTAGTATAGGTCTGTCACAAATACTAATTTTTTTTTTTTTTTAGAGATGGGGTTTTACCATGTTGGCCAGGCTGGTCTCGAACTCCTGACCTCAGGTGATCTGCCCGCCTCAGCCTCCCAAAATGTTGAGATTACAAGCGTGAGCCACCGCGCCTGGCCACAAATACTAATTTTTTATCTGATAATGAAATTTAACTGACTATGGGCAATCCTAACTTCTTCGGGATTATCTCTGAAAGTTTCCAAATTTGACTCTCCTCATACTGTATATTATTTCATATCTACTAATTACGCTAATTTTGAATGGTTTCTTCAATAAAACCATCTTCAAAATAAAAAGATAAGCAAATAAAAGAAAAGGAGGGGAACAAGATTACAGAAGGAAGAAAGGCGGAATACAGGTGCCTATAAGAAATGCAGCTGAGTCAAATCCACAGGAGTAAGAAGTAAGAAAACACTTCAGAGCCTGAGTGTCATGGCTCATGCTGTAATCCCAGCACTTTGGGAGGCCAAGGCTGGTGTATCACCTGCAGACAGGAATTCAAGACCAGCCTGGCCAACATGGTGAAACCCTGTCACTACTAAAAATTCAAAAATTAGCCAGGTATAGTGCCACCTGTAATCCCAGCTACATGGGAGGCTGAGGCAGGAGAATTGCTTGAACCTGAGGAGCGGAGCTTGCAGTGAGCGGAGATCCTGCCACTGCACTCCAGCCTGGAAGACAGAGCAAGACTCCATCTCAAAAACACAAAAAGAAAAAAAGAAAAAAAAAAAAGAAAGAAAGCCATGCAGACGTTGTAGTAGAAAAAAGTTCAAAGACATAGACAGAATATAAATTAAACAATAAGTTGGATCATTGTTGAAAGCATTTACATTCCTAAAGAACTTTGTGATGCTAACTAGAGCAATGCCACCCAGTTGCCATAAAGTTGAGTGAAACTGGATTCTAGCCCAGGTTTGTCAATTTCAGAGCCCAAACTCTTAATCACTTTGATGCATATGACCTATGCCCTGCATGATCACATATCATTGCGCTGCTCTCAAAATACCTATCCATAGTCTATCTTCCCAATGGAACGTTAGTATACTTCGTATTTATTTTTAACAAACATTTTGTAGATTTACTTTTCTTCTCCCAAGTTTCCTATTTGATTGCATTTATTGTATTAAGGAGTTCTTTTTAAACTTCCAACATTTTTCATGAACTTTTCTATCTTTAATATCTCTAAAATGCCTTAGACAAGATATAGATTCACCCATATTTTACTTATATATGATTTTATTTATTTGTTTACTATTCAGGATATCAGAAATTCATCTTGATATTTGGTATGAAGTGAGAAATTAAAAGGCTTTTCACTGTCCTCTATAAGTAGTATTGATTCTTCTCTGTTCATATGTGTAAAGACCTGCTGTATTCAGTCAGAATAGTTCTGCACTGTACTTATACTCCTTTCTCGGTCCAGCAGACCTATATACAACTTTACTGGTACTGATGATATATTAATTATTCAAATATAACAATTCTTTATTGCACTGTTAAATGTAGTAGCTACAAAGATTCTCCAGCAAACATAATCTCTTTTTCCTTTACATTGTCCTTATTTTTCTCCATTGGAAAATTTTTCATTAAACATGCAATACTTAAGATTTTAAAATCTGTACTCCAAATAAATTATCCCTTGGCTGTACCATTGTCAACAGATGAGATTGACTGCACTAGAGAAAGATGGCCTGGGTTTGAATCCAGGTTCTCCTATTTACTACATTTTTTTATATAAGCTGTCAAACCATCTCTGTGTGAATGTCTTCTTTCCTACTCAATACACAGATAATAATTATAGATTTACACAAGGTTGCTGCAGGAATTAAATGTCATATTACCAAATGGTTAAAGCATGCAGCAGAGGGTGGAAGGCATAGTCAATATTCATAGTAAGTTTCTGTATAACGTTTTTTTAAATTACTTTTTTTCATTGCATGTTAAATTGTGGGGTTCATGTGCAGATCTTGAAGTATTGTTGCATAGGACACACGTACCATGGTGCTTTGCTGTCATAGTTCTTAATAAAACTCAGAGTCTTGTGAGTCTGAAGCACTGCTCTGTCATTTACTGGGTTGTATGACTCAAACACTCCTTATTGACAACATGAATATAATAGTGTCTAGCTCACAGTATAGTCACTGTAGAGTGGAAATGTGGGGTTTGGGAATACATAGTTTGTGCTCACATTGTGGCTTTACACTTATAAGATGTGTGATCCTGAAAATCTTACATTGGTTTGCTCCTCAATAAAATGGGAGTAATAACTGCACCTAACATCTGGAACTGTTATGAGGCTATAAACAAGTTAGCACATATTCAGCACTTAGAACAGTATCTGACAAGCAAGCAGTGTTCTGTACAATTATGGTATTATTATTAGTAAGTTCTGCTGTTGAAAGGCCCTTATTATTAACATTCTACTCATTCCACACAAGTAAAATCAAATTTTGTATATTTTTTATTTTCTTTATTGATTTATCAAATTTTTATGTTTGTCTTATTTTATGTTTTCTGCCTGTATTCTTCTCTATTATATTGTTCTCTTGACCTTATTCTATTCCAGTTCTTTTCTTCACTATTTCTAAATCTCCTTCCTTTAATACATCTTCATTATAAACTTTAACTTCTCAAGAATTATTCAATGAATGACTCTTTATACATACAACTTGTAGTGCTGAACTGGAAAATGTGTAACATATGTTGAATAGCATACTAAAAATCATGCCTAACTCACAGATGAACCAGTATTAAGAACCAGATTATCAATGTTTTTCAAATTAAGTAAAATCTAGTTAAATATATTAATACTATGACTAATATAAATAGCTTAACAATAATTTCAGATACTTCATTTTTTCATATATTTCATTTTAGTGGCTTAATCTAACCAAGCATATTAATTGTGGTCCAAATATAAAATTTAGAATTGTGAATCATGACTCATTTATAGGTCCTAAAGTAAATTTTATGAGTTAAATCCTGCATTAATAAAATAGAATCAAGTAGAATAGGTTGGATTAGAGAGGGTCACTATATGCATTGTAAGGGAGAGTATTGTTTTATGAAAACTTTTTTATTCCAGGTTTGTGTATGAGTGTGTGTTCATGTGTGTGTTGGGCATCAACGTGAAGTGTATTTCTTACTATGATCCATGGTCCAAAAATTTTGGAAGACACTAGGCTGCTGGTCTTGTGAAAATAATAGATCAAAAATAAACTGTTGTGTTATGTCAATTAGTGTTGAAAACAAATAACTGCTATTGGGATTGAAAACTGAGCAAGCCACAGACTGTTCTACTTTAAGTCTTTGTAACCACTTTGATAGAAGTAAGAATTGTCTTTTTGTGATTCATAAGCACTTTCTATTTACCCATGTCATGTTGGTAAATTGCAGCTGTCTTCTGGTTACCACTTTCCAGGACAGATTGTCTCATTTCTGTCTATTGTTTGTACAATGTCCTCATTACTAAATATAAACAAAATAATCTATAAAATTCTGAAAATTGTTTTCACCAATTTCTTCTATTTCTGTCAATTTTCTTTGCATATTTTGAAATATTATTAGGCGCAGATACATTTGAAATTGTTATGCCTTCCTGTTGAATTCAAACTTTCGCAAGTATAAAATGTCCCCCTTATCTCTGATAGTACTCTTTATCTTGAAGTCTAATTTTTCTAATATTAATATTGCCACATTAGCTATTTTACAGTCATCATTGACATATCATATCTGTCCTTATACTTTTACTTTCAATTCATGTTATCTTTATATTTAAAGTGCATCTCTTTCAGACAACTGATGGCTGCATCTTATTGTTTTGATTATGGCTAATAAACTACATCTTACAGATGAAGTGTTTATTACATTTAATGCAGTTATTGATGCTATAAGTCTAAATATTTGCTTTTGTATGTGTATGTGTTTCATTACTATTTTGTTTCTGTTTTTTTTTTTTTCTCAGCTTCTTTTAGATTGTACCACTCTTTTAGATAGGTTTTAATTTCTGTATTGAATTTTTAGCCAAACAGATTTTTATCATATTTTAGTGTTTGCTGTAGGAGTTACAAACAAAATACATCCTTAATATATCTCTTTGTTTTTAAAACTATCAAATCATTTTACATTTATAATTCAAAAATATCTGAACTTTATAATTGTATAATTACAGTTATCATCCCCTGTGCATTGGCTATTACAGTCATGTATTCTAATTCTGCAAACAATAAAACCCCTATATACAATGGCGAGTTTTGTGTTTGTTTGTTTTAAGTAGTTATTTGTTTTTGCATTATCTAGGAGACAAAATTTTAGTCATTTTAAGCTACCACTTATTTTCTATTTGGGGTCCTCTCTATTTCTTTTTTCTTCAGATGTAATTTTTCTCCTGGTATTCTGGTATAATTTACCCCAACCTCATTAAGTTTCTTATCAATTTCTGGTAACACAGTTTTCTAACAACAAATTCTCCCACTATTCATTTATCTGAAAATTTTTTAATTTTACTTGTATTTTTAATGTATATTTTGGATGAATATAGAATTTGGGATGAACAACATTTTTTTTATCTTTTAAAACATGTCATTTTCTTTTTCATTCTTGCCTTTGTAATATCTAAAGAGAAGGTTGAGAAAATTTATACTATTGTTTTCCTGTATGTGATTTGTCTTCTCCTTTTTCCTGGTTTTCTTTAAGACTTACTTTTTATCTTCTTTCAAAGGATTGACTGTGTGTTCCTAGATATCTTTTCTTTTGCTTTTAACCTTCTTGAGATTGATTGAACTTTTTAGACTCCTAAGTTGATGTTTGTCACAAAATCTGGAAAATATTTTATCTTTATGTCTTTAAAATTATTTTTGACCCATTCACTTCCTCTGGGTCTCCATTTAAATACATGTGAAATCTCATATTTTCTTAAATGATGTCATTTGGATGCTGCTTATTATCATTAACCCATCTTTTTTTGTCTCACTTGTTCAGATTGAATAATGTGTCCAATCAGAGTCCAAACTTACTCTTCTTGCATCTCCAATCTGCTATTAGTCTAACCCAGTGAATTCTTATTTATACACATAACTCACCAAACTGGCCCTGCATGTATTTATGATGCAGTGAGATAACAAAATGTAATCATCAAATGTTACACTATAACAGGGTTTTGAACTTCATAACTACTGATGTTTTGGGCTGGGTTACAAGGGGAATTTTCCTGTGCCTTGTAGAATGTTCAGAAACGTACTTGGTATCGAAGTACTAGAGGCTGACCCCTCTCTCTGTTGTGACAACCAAAACTGTACCCGGACATTTCTAAATGTCATCTTGAAGGAAAAATAGCTCTCATTTGGGAAACTAAGTAACAAAATATGTTGTCTTAATTTATATTCATAGCTGCATTTCCATTGAGAAAATGTTAGATTTATAAAACAGGAGAATGAAATTTAATCATAGATTGAATCACAAAATTAGTCAAGGAATAAGTTTGATTTACATATTTAAGAAACTAACTTAACTATGTCTTATGAGGCAATTACTCTGAAATTGCTTTCCCATGATATGTTCAGTATGGGGTTAGAGAGCACATAACTGCATCTTTAAAGTGCAATCCAATTCAAATAAGTTAAATGCAAAAATCTTGTTAGCTATACATGTATATTAAATTCTCAATTCTTTTCTTCATAATCTGCCTTTGAAAATGTAGTGCAAAGGGAAGACCTGAATGTCCAGACTTAGCATGTGACTTTCCGTAAACTGCTGTGCTTGCAGCCAAGTTGTGCATCTGTGGATATGCCCAGATGGCTTTGCCGTAACTGTTTAAGTTGGGGAATCCATAATAAGAAATCACCGCTTATTTAATCTGCTTTTTCAGGATACTTAGCATACATATTTGGTTAAAATTTCTAGAATTTTCTCGTCATATATGCTATGTCTAATGTATGAACAAATGTGTGTGTGCACATGCACATGCATTTTTGTGTAGGGAGTTGTGTTATATCAGCTGTTTCTCAATTACGGTCTATTTTATTAATATACAATTTAATTTGGTTTTGTTAGTTGGAAAAGAGCATTAACTGCCTTTTAAAATTAAATGCAATTCAGGTAACTAGATTTGTGCATGCGCAGGCACTTAATATAAGCTTGTTGAAGGTGCAATAATAAGAAAAAAAGGATGAATTTTAAATGACATAAATTATATGCTGCTAGATAAAAGAAAGAGATAAATTATGGACAAAGCAGAGGATTTGTTTTCTTTATAATTATATTACTAGAATCAAACTAATACCCCTTTTAAGAAAAAATAATAAAATTAGCTTAAAATAATCATGTGAATTACAATTTTTTTTTCTTTTTTATGAAATAGCATTCAGAAACCAGGTAGAAGCATATGTATTTGTATAATTTATGTATATTTCTCTAATCTTTTACTGCTTCTTGTCAGTTATCTATCAAATCTTTATTAATGAGAAAAGACAAGGAATAAAATATATTTACTACCAAAAATTATTTCAGAAATTGAGTCCTCCTATGTTAATATGGCAGATAGTAAAATGCATATTTATGAGATCAAATCAGCCTAATATATTTTTTAAAGTTTTATAATAAATACTTAACATTTATTAAAATATATTTTATGATTAAAAGAGCACATTAGTGTTTAGTGATCCTGAATAGTTCTTTTGTATTATGTTCTATAATTTATGTATAAAATGTGATAATACATAAATTTTAAAAATACTCACTTGCCAAATTATTGGAAACAAATTGGAAGCTATGTAGAGACAAGGTGGCCAAATTCTTATTTAACATTTTTAAATAAAATATTCTATCAATGAACATATATTCTCATTTGCCATTTATTGTTGGTAACAATAAACAAAACACATGACAAGATGTGGACATTTCTTCAGAATACTCACAGAGCAATAAGCAACGTTCACTGCATTTGTGGCATACAGAATTTTAAGAATTTTCACTTCACAATGTTATGCTTCTTTGTCTCTCTATATCAAACAGAATAATCCCTTTCCCAACCAGAATCAGCAATGGACTGAGTAATCTGAAAGGCTACTCTGGCATGGAAGTGGAAACAGCTTTGGTATTTCATTTGGATATTTTGGGTTCAAGTTTTATTTTTGCCACTTAACACCTAAGTAAATGAATCAAGGAACTTAACCCACAACAGAAGCTACTTGTGTATTTTAAGACAGTTTTTTTTTCTTTGCGGAGCATAGTGACTCATGCCTGTAATCTCAGCACTTTGGGAGGCTGAGGTCGGCGGATCACTTGAGGTCAAGAGTTGGAGACCAGCCTGACCAACATGATGAAATTAGCTGGGCGTGGTGATATGGGCCGTTAGTCCCAGCTACACGGGAGGCTGAAGCAGGAGAATCTGTTGAATCCGGGAGGCAGAGGTTGCAGTGAACCAGGATGTCGCCACTGCACTCCAGCCTGGGTGACAGAGTGAGACTCCATCTCCAAAAAAGAGCATGTTTGATTTAGAGACTGGGCTACATGGATGTTCAGAGAGATATAGAGGGAAACAGGGAAATGTAAGTTTCCCCAGAAATAAGTCCCAGCAGAAAGTCAATAGATATTCAGAGCCAGATCGGCAGAGGGAGGAAGCAGTGATACTGCAGTGGAAGGTCTAGATCAAGTGATCCTACTCAGTGTCAAATGGAATCATATAACAGATATAGCTAGTAGTAGAAACGGAAGGAGAGAAAGGAGATGCAAAAAAAGGAGAGGCAGAAATAACCTGACTGATCTCTTTCTTCTGTCCTCCCAACTCCCAATAATGCCACATTGCCTGTGACCATCCAGAATTCAGATGATAGTGGAGTGCGTTAAAAGCAGCCTATAAGCCAGTGCCTACAATGAAGAGGAGAATAAAAAAAAAAAAAAAAAAAGCTCTGGGGAAGAACAGTTACAAGATAAGCACAGTCAGTCTCTCCCATGTTTCTTGATCTGTAAAATATAAATTATAGTAACCACCACAAAAGATTACTGTCAGGATTAATATAAAACAATGTGCTAGGCTTTGAAAAGTGTCATGAGAGTTCTAACTATTACTGCTTGAAGGAATCCAGCAGTCCCAGAGCTAAAGAATCTTCCTTTTGGTTGCTTTATAACTTTGGATATGATACCCATCTGTTATCAACAAGACTTAAAATTAGGAATTCATTTTTTTTAATATTGAGGTCAATGGTCATCTCTAATAATTTGCAATATTAGTGTTGGAAGTATCTTGAATTTCTGAAAATAAAGGGTCAAGGTTTCAATTTTCAGTATGGCAATGTGAGGAGCCCTTTGGATACACTCCTCAGGAAAACTGGTAAAATTACAAACAACAGCCGCAAAAATAACAATAATAGAGTCTGTGGAAATGCCCCTAAGGGTATATAGCAAATAATGAAATATTCAACACAAGCTATTATGATTCCTTAAAAACACTGGTATTTGAACCACAACCTCTCCACACTTCTCCTCTTCCAGTTTAGCATAATGGTAACTCCACCCCAATCAGGCAAAGTCAGGAACACAAATTCCTCTAGCTCCAGCTTCCTGTTAAGGGCTACAGTATCTCTTCCAGAATGTTGGGATATCAGCATTTTATAACCTGACTTCAAGTTGCCTGTTAAAGTGGCTAATTACTGAAGAAAAGCAGCAGGGTTCTTTTCTTCTTTCCAGCCCTATTTGTGGTATCAAAGCTTTAAGGAAGGTGCAGAGTGCTGAAAGTATGGGATTCCTGTTCACTGTCACTGTCTTGTTCATAAAGTGGAGGTAAAGTCTTGAGAAAAAAAGCTAATAAAACTAGGGCCCGAGTCAACCACCTATCTCTCTGCTAAGTACCCAGCTGCTAAAGTAGAGGTAGTACTCCAAGAGAAGGATGGCCCTGTCCTTGATCCCAGCTCCAGAACCATGGCTCAGATATTTTGCCCAGGGAGAGAGGCAGTTCTAACAAAGAGCTTAAATCTCTCCCTGAAAGAAATTACTTTATTGGCAACAAAGTATGGGAATGTTAAGCCCAAGGATACTTTAAAAAACAATGGTATTTGTAGTAAACAGAAATTAAAAAGAGAATGGTAGCTTCATTGGAGATAAGAGTTAAATATGTACCAATTATTTTACAAGAAAGAACTAGGAAGAAAAAAACAAAAAAACAAGTAAGTAGAACTTTGCTGGGAATCACAACAAATCTCCATGACTCCATGAACCATCACTGAAAAGAAGCCAAATTTTAATTGGATTAGTCTGTGTAACAACTAATGTCAAAAATATATTGTGGAAACCAAAGAAGTCAACTAACAAATTAATGAAATTCTCTTCTGGTGTGATCAGGAAAAGAGATAGTCAAAGGCTGTTGTGCTAAAACCATTGTTATCCCAAGGTGACTGTGTGCATGCACAAGGCTGTGCCCTCTGAGGAGGGACATCAGAGGCTCCATGCGTCTGATGGAAAACAGATTTTACTAAAATAATCTAAACAATCTGTCTGAGGAAACAGATTTTAAAAATAATCCAAGCAGTCACTAAAATGAACAAGAAAATCAAAATAATAAACCCTTGGTAGAGAGAGACTAGTGTTCAGATTTATTGCAATATATTTGTAAATTATTCAGGTTTCAATAACAAATATATATGAGGCATGCAATAAAACAAAATTTTTACATGAGAAAAGAGTAAGTTGACAGAAGGTTCCTATTAGAACAACCAAATATCATATTTAACAAAGATGTCAAAGAAGCAATTATAAATATGTTCAAAGAATTAAAGAAAGCCATATTCAAAGCAGTAATGGAAGTTATGCTGACAAAATCTTATCAAACAGATAATACTAATAAAGAGACAGAAAGTATATATTTTTAAAAAGGCCAAATGGAAATTCTGCAGTTAAAAGGCACATAGATAAAATGGCCAAAAGGAATAAATTACTAGAAAAGCTCAGCAATAGAGTTGAATTGTCAGAAGAAAGAATTTGTTAAGTCAGAGGTAAACAGAGATTTATATGATCTGAAGAACAGAGAGAAAAACTGATAAAAATGAACATGGCTTTAGAGAAATGTGGGGCACCATTAAGTACATCAAATATATATAATGAGATTGTAAGAAAAGAGGAAAGCAAGAAAGAAAAATTTTCAAGAAATTATGGCTGAACATTTCTGAAAATTTAATGAATACCATTAATCTACACATCTAAAAAGCTCAATAGAATTCAGGTAGGATAAATGCAAATAGATACATTCAATGGCATAATAAAATACTGTTAGACAAAGTAATATATTAAAAGACAAAGATAAGGGGTAAATTGTATAAGCAACAAGAGAAAAGACTCCTCACAAATAAAGGAAACACTCACTAGAGTAACAGCTGACTTCTCATCAGAGCATTGAAGGCCAGAAAGCAGTAAGGTAACTTATTTAAAGTGCTCAAAGAAAACAACTGCCAATCAAAAATCATTTACCTAGCAAAACTAACATGCAAAATACAGACACACCAAGATAAACAAAATCTGATTTTTTTTGCTGGTAGAACTGCCTTATGAGAAATATTAAAGAAACTTTTACAAATTGAAAGTAAGTCTTCCCACATTTTAATAAAAAGAGAATCTTAAATCAATAAACTAATTTACTGTAAGACACGGAAATTTTTGGCCTGGACAATTAAGAAAAAGAAACAAAAGGTATCTTTATAAGATTAGGTGAAAAAATTAAAACCTGTCTCTATTTGCAGCTGATGAAATCTTCTATATATGAAATCTTAAGAGATCCACTAAAAGTATCTGTTAGAAATATTAAACTCTTTCAGTTATATACAGAAATCAATTGCATTTCTACAAACTTGCAATGAAAAATCCAAAAATGAATTTAAGTAAATATTTTGCTAGCAATAACATCAAAAGAACAAAGCATATAGGTGAGAATTTAACAAAAGAAGCATAAGATTTATTCACTAAATATTATGAAACATTGTTGTAAGAAATTAGAAAACAAAATGAATGGAAAGTACTCCATATTCACAAATTTGAAGACTTGTTATTGTTATGGTTGCAATATTTCCCAAATCTATCTGTGGATTGAACACAATACCTTCCAGAGTCTGAACTGGCTTTTTTGTTTTTTTAAGAAATTGACAATTTGAACCTATATGATTCTTTAAAGGATCCCAAATACCAAAAGTAATCTTAAAGAAGAGCAAATTTGGAGGATTCACACTTCTCAATTTCAAAGCACGGGGAGAAATACCAGATATAGGTGATGGGGAGGAAGGCAGCAAATCACACTGCCATGTGTGTACCTATGTAACAATCTTGCATGTTCTTCACATGTACCCCCAAACCTAAAATGCAATAAAAAGTATATATATAAAAAAAAACAAAAACAAACAAACAAACAAAAAAAAAACACACTACAAAGCAAAAATAACCGAGACTGAGTGAAAATGACATAAGAATAGACACACAGATTAATGGAACATAATTAAAGATCCAAAAATAAAGTTGTATGCCTATCATCAATTGATTCTTAGCAAGGGTGCCAAGATTATCTCATGGAGAAAGAATAGTATTTTCAACAAATAATACTGGGACAGCTGGATATCCATGTACAAGCAGTGAAGTTGGAAGCCTACCTCATGTCATACACAAAAATGAACATGAACTGCATGAAATACTTAGACATAAAAGCTGAAACTATGAACTTTTAGAAGAAATCGTAGGAGTATATATTTGTTACCTTCGATTTGATAATAAATTGTCAGATATGACACCAAAAACATACGTAGCAAAATGCAAAGTAGATACATTTCACTTCATCAAAACTAAAAAACTTTACTCTTCAAATAATATAATCAGTGAAATGATAATCCATAAAATTCGTGAAAATATTTGCAATTATTATATCTTACAAGGGACTTATGTTTAGTGCACATAAAGAACACTTACAACTAAATAACAAAGTCAGATAACTCAATTACAAAATGGCAGAGAATTTGCAGAGGAATTTATCCAAAGAAAATAAACAAATGGTACATAAACACATGCAAATATGCTCAATATTAGTTATTAGGGAAATACAAATCAAAACCAGAATGATATGCTACTTCAACCCATTAGGATCACTATAATAAAAAAGTAAGATAATATCAAGTGTTGATAAAGATGTGGGAAGATTAGAATCTTTATATACTGCTGTTAAGAATGTGAAATGGTTCAGCCAGGTTGTAAGACATTCTTATAGTCTCTCAAAAAGTTAAACATAGAGCTACCATTTGGTCCAGTGATTCCACTCCTGGGTATATACTCAAGAGAAATGGAAACATATGCTCATACAAAAATCTGCAGAATATTAGTCACAGCAACATTATTCGCAATATTCAAAATGTAGAAACAACCTAAAGTGTGAATCAACTGAAAAGTGAATAAACAACATGTGGCCTGTCCGTAAACTGGAATATTATTCGACCCAAAAAATAAAGTATTGACATACGCTAAAACTTGAACGAAACTTGAAAACAGTTTAGGAGGAAAAAAAAGCCAGTTACAAAAGACCATACATTATATGATTTCATTTATATAAAATTTTCAGGAAAGAGATATTAGCTATAAGGATAAAAAATAGGTTATGGTTGCTTAAGGCTGGGGGGTGCAATAGGGGTTTGAGAATAATAGTTAAGGGGCATAGTGTTTTGTTTATGGATGACAAATTATTTTAAAATTGATTGTGGTGATGGCTGCGCAGTTCTGTGAAAACAATAAGTTCTAAAATCAAATACTAGATTAATACTAAAAAAGTTGAGTTGTACATTTAAGTGGGTGGATTGTATGGTCTTTGAATTATAACAATAAAACTGAAGCCACAAAAGGGTCATGTTTTCATCATTTTTAGGGAACTATAAACATAAAATAGAATGCAATTACCACTGTTTTCTACTTGTCATTTTTTTGAAGCATAAACCACTGTCAAGGGGCAAAAAGATTCAGCGGCTCTTAGTATTTTTTACAATTAAATAAGTAAAATATATATTTTTATGTATTTTGCTCTTGATTTTTTTACTTTTCAAAAGTGACATTTTTTCACTAAAAATTCAAATAACTGAGGTTGATGTTCAAGGATGAATAAAATATACACAATTTTCTAGACATGCTAACCTTTAATTTTGATCTCTTTTCCTGCATTTGGGAATGTGTGTTCTTTCCCCAGCAGGACAGTCTAAACATATATAGGCAGCTTTAGTTTTGCATTTGCTGGCTTTCATGTGCATACATCTTAACCTTAACATCCCTTAAATAGAGTTTATTTTGCAGAGAATCTGTTTATCTAGCATTAGTACATGACAAAGCCAGAAGTGTAATAAGAATGCATAAATTGCAAATGCATAGTGCATAACTGAATATTTGAACATGTCTCAAAGCAGTGGAGTAATTTGATCCTTATAATCCAGTTTACTTTTTTTTTTTTTTCCCTGAGAGAAAAGGGCATGCTTATCTAGGATTTATTTCATCTGCAATTTTCACATGACAAACTTTACTTTTAAGTTTAAAATGATGTTGTTTCAGTCCCTGGTGTCTGAGTGTGATGAGAGTTGGAAAAGCAGACAGAACTGCAAATGTCTAATCTTGGCATGGTATTTGCTTTCCATTTTCTTTAGTGTGTGCTGCTGGGTTATTACTGAATGTTAAAACCTTGGCAGGATCACTAGCGTGTAGAGTCTACTTCTTTTGTGAAGCAGGAAGTGAATTTGAAGTCCAGTGATGTTTATCTATTTTTAAATTTGTTGAAGATTAGATTTTCTTTTCATCATTAAAGTTTCTCTTTGGCTGTATGTAGCCTGAAGAACTCTGAATTTTTAACCCATTAAAAAATTATATGAAGGAGTATGCCATTTCTCCTAAATGAAGGATAGGAATTTCTAATTTTGTCCTTTGTGAATATAGTGCATCTTGTCAACAGGTTAAGAGTGACCCAAAAGTATACATCATTTAGTGTGATCACATTCTCTCCTCTTGCCCTATAATCATAATTCCTGATTCTCTAAAAATATTTCTTCCTAGCTTATTTCAGGATATTTATTAAATATTGGTTATTTAAATATTTTCCAAGCATATTTCATGTGGAGTACAAATTTAAAATATATTACCAAATGTTTACTATAAAATAATTAAACCTTATTTAATATTGGTACATCTTCAAAACTGAGTTAAATTTAAAAAAAGCTTTATACCCTAAAGTTTTATTTGATATTTCTGCTTGTAATAATTCACTAAGAATTGTACCGTTTATAAAATCAACTTTATTTTTTGCTTAGCGTATCCATGCCAGATATTTAATTGTCAGAAAAGATAGCAAGTATAAGAAATATTTACTTTCAATAGACTTTTATTTCCCTTTCAGATTCCAATTGTGGAATTATTTCACTTGGAGGATAAAATACGACTGGAAATGAAGAAATTTCCAGGCAAAGGATGGGATGGAGGACGGTGAATTTGTCTATCGTTACCCTGTCTACTTTTGGGTACACTAACACAAACAAATCTTATAAAAATGATCGCTGCTCTCTCTTGAAAGCTTCATAATAGCTGTCCTTCAATGTTACACTTTTCTCCCCATCAGTTGAGAAAAATTTCCCATAGCTCTGTGATAGACATTCTAACACACACATCCACACACATACAGTCAAATACAACTATTTTTTTTTTTAGACGGAGTCTCAGTCTGTGGCACTCAGGCTGGAGTGCAGTGGCGCGATCTCTGCTTACTGCAACCTCTACCTCCCAGGTTTAAGCAAATCTCCAGCCTCACCCTCATCCCCCTGCCAGTAGCTAGGATTACAGGTGCCCGCCACTACTCCCAGCTAATTTTTTTTTTTTTGTATTTTTAGTAGAGACAAGGTTTCACCATGTTGGCCAGGCTGGTCTCAAACTCCTGACATAGTGATTCACCTGCCTTGGCCCCCCAAAGTGCTGGGGTTGCCAGCGTGAGCTACTGCGCCTGGCTAAGAAGTGCAAGTTTTAAGGTAATATTCGTGCTGTGATAAAAGGACAATTTGGCCCCCTTTTGCCTCTGTCATCCTCTCACCATCTGCCATAGTATCACATAATGCAGCAGAAAGGCTATCTCCAGATGCTTGCACATTGATACTGGATTTTAGAAACTCCAGAATTGTGAGCCATAAATTTTCTGTTCATTATAAATTACCCAGTCTCAGGTATTTTGTGATGGCAACACAAAACAAACTGATCTAGGGAATGTTCATGGTTGTAAGTAATCATGCTTCTAGAAGAATCTCAAAGCTTTTAGATAGGGGATATTTATTCAGTTATTAATACTGGTTATAGAAGAGAGATCAATTTACTTCATATATTAATATGGGACCTTCTCCCGGGGTCACTTTGCTAACATCTATTTTGAGTTAAAACTCTCTAATACAAAACTACTCTCACTCAATCATTGCATTACCAATGATGGCCTTTTGTGCTGATTAATTTCTAAAACATACATTTTCAATGCACTCATCACTGGTTTTCTCTTCTGTCTCTCTGACAAAGCTAAAAGTTCCTTGAGAGAAATAATGATGGCATATTCCTGTAGTCTAGTACCTAGTATGATATTTGGACCCAAGTAAATGCTAATAGAATAGATAGATAACTATCTTAATATAGAAACTCATAGAATTCTTATCTTTAGGAAATTACCACTTATATCAGCAGAAAACAATTTGTTTATAGCTTTTCTGATTTTTTTATCATTGTCTAAAACACGTTACAGATTAAGTAGTAAAGAAAGAAACAAAAGTGAAAAAATGGGAACATTTAGATGAACTTAATATTATGCATTTATCCATATTTCTCAAGTTATTTTTAAAATTGGTCTTAGACTCAGGTAACTAAGTCCCCTGACATGAGCTCTAAGTTTTAGAATGCTTGCAATAGTTCTTGTTTTGACATATACCCTAAGACACACGACTTCTCCTGCCTGATTAATCTGTTTTAAACCTCTGTTTAAGCTGGCCTACAGTTCTTACTGTTCTTGATAACTGTCCCAAACACATCTGGAAATGTGGCTCCTATTGCTACAACCAAATGGCTTATGCAATGTGTGAGAGAGAGATCTTCAGAAGGAATCTAAAAAGTTCTCAGCCCTATCTTTTCTCTCAGAGTCTCCCGCAGCCTCAGTAGATTTATTGTTTGTATTCAATTCTCACAGATCTAAAGTCGATTTAAATGGTATGTCTGTAAGAAAGTCAGCTCAAAACTGTGTACGTGATATGTTATATGGCCTGCTTTTTTTTTCTCCTGGGAAGTCTTAGGGATGGAAGAGATCCACTGGGTTGAGTTTTACATTATGTGGTTTCTGTACTTTTCTAGAGAAAACGGATTCAATAATTGTACACAATATAGTATCATAAACTGAGAAAATTACATGTTTACTTTTTACTTCTGTAGTGTATGCATTGTATGCATGATTTTGAAACACACCAAAATATATGTTGGTATCAAAATAAAGAAAAACATTGTATGTCATATGATTTCAATGGTCTCTGAAAATGAGACAAAGCATATACAATTGCTTGTGACTTAAGCTTGTATTTTCCTTAATACAAGGAAGTACAATGTACATACTTATGATGTAAGCTTGTATTTTCCTTAATACAAGGAAATACAATGTACGCCTTAATACATACAGGTGACAATGTATCAGTATGTGAGTATAAGATGTAATGGTGTTATGACGGTCCTTTGTACTGTTAGATGGCTAAGATTTTAACATTTCTATTAAAAGGAAGATAGTAAACAAAAATGTACATTACATTGGTCTTTATACAACATTGATAGGCATTATTTCATATAAGAAATGCTTTCTTTTATTTTCTTTTATCTTTTCTGTTAAATTCAAGCCTAAGTATTTTTGAAAATATCTTATTGTACATGGCTTCCTATTGTAAAACAGCTACCTACTACATATATGAGCTTGGGAAAATTATATAAGTTGTATTCTAGTTTACTTGACTGTAAAATAAGGGTAGTGATAATACCTTTTGCACAGAGTTATTAGTAGGTTATAAATTAGGTGTTAAGCTCTTAGAAGAGTGATAATTATAATGATGATAATGAAAGCAGTGATGCTAGGGCATGGCACTATACTGAAGACCACTTACTGAAGAGGATGAACTAAGTAGTATGATACGAGTTGCTAAGGTGGGATAGGCCTCATTATGCATACCTAACCTGTTAGGTAAAGGAATATATATATAATTAATGTTAAAGTTTTGGGTAATCCTTAAAAATAGTTGGATAAGAGAATATTAACAAATTCAATTAGATAAATATCTATGGGAAAAAAACCTGAGCTCATATGACTTATGATGGATGATTTAGGTAATTGTCATATGAAGAACAAAGACAAGTAAAAACAATCTTTTATATTTAAAATCACTTTTTATTCTTCAGTTGGAAATTCACCTTTGTGAGGTTTTAGTGAAAAAGTTTTTAAGGGGGAAAAATTTGATTACTAAAATAACTCAAAGAATACATTGCTTTTTATAATTAATATATACTGATTTATAAATTTTCATAATTTTAATATATAATAATTTTAAAATAATATAAATTATAAATTTTGATCGTTCAGACTATTTTGTTTTTTATCTTAGATTCTATCAAGGTTTTCACAATGTCACATATATTAAAAAGACTAAAAATATATTACTCATTGAGAAAAATATTAGGATATAATTATCTGTCATAGTATCAATATTTATGCTACAACCACCATCCAGTCAAATGATAAAATCTTGCCAGCTTCTATGAACTCTCCTCATTCCCTTTGAAAACATCACCTTTTGCCTCCTACCCAAAATAACAATTACTTTTATATCTAAGGGTAATTTTTAGCCTATGTTTGAAAATTAGATATCTGAAATCATAGAATATTATTTTGTTTTGTCTACCTTTTTCCCACTAAGTGTTTGTTTGTAATATTTATTCATATTGCTTTTGTAGCTATAGTTTGTTAGCTGTCATTTCTGAATAATGTTCTACGGTATGAACATCCTTAATCATTTTTAAAAGCATTCAGTTAATGTAAATGTGAATCCAGTATTAGAAAATTTACTGTTACTTTACAGCAAGGTAGATGAGTATGAACTGGCAATGATGCAAGTGAAAGAAGAAAAAAGGGCCGGGCGCGGTGGCTCACGCCTGTAATCCCAGCACTTTGGGAGGTCGAGGTGGGCGGATCAGAAGGTCAGGAGATGGAGACACCCTGGCCAACATGGTGAAACCCCGTCTCTACTAAAAATACAAAAATTAGTTGGG
>PVKV010026262.1:0-28294 GCA_004027835.1 Alouatta palliata | reverse complement strand
CCCGTCTCTACTAAAAATACAAAAATTAGCTGGGCATGGTGGCACGTGCCTGTAGTCCCAGCTACTCGGGAGGCTGAGGCAGGAGAACTGCTTGAACCCAGGAGGCGGAGGTTGCGGTGAGCCGAGATCGCGCCATTGCACTCCAGCCTGGGTAACAAGAGCGAAACTCCGTCTCAAAAAAAATAAATAAATAAAATAAAAATAATAAATAAATAAATAAATAAATAAAGTCTTGCCAGACACAGTGGTTCAGGGCCTGTAATCCCAGCACTTTGGGAGGCTGAGGCAGGCGGATCATGAGGTCAGAGTTCGAAACCAGCCTGACCAACATGGTGAAACCCCGTCTCTGCTAAAAATACAAAAATTAGCCAGGTGTGGTGACATGCTCCTGTAATCCCAGCTACTCTGGAGGCTGAGGCAGGAGAATCGCTTGAACCCAGGAGGCAGAGGTTGCAGTGAGACGAGATCACACTACTGCACTCCAGCCTGGGTGACAGAGTGAGAATCAGTCTCAAAGAAAATAAAATACAAAATAAAATAAAACCTTATCTTAGATTCCTTCTGTGGAACAAAGTTCCATGTAAGCCAATTTTTTAAAAGGTCTATATGAAAAATAATTATTCTTGCTGTACTTTATACAAATAATCTGGCCAAGTATAATAAAGCAAACCAAATCTACCATGATTTGTCTTTTAGTAAACATGAGAAACTAGAGACAGCAAAATTATGTTTGAAAAACTATAGTACACCTGTTACTAGATTCTAGTCTTGCCTAATGTTTTTCAATTTTTACTATTTTCTATAATTTGGATTGAATTATAATTTTTCTGGCTAAAATTCTCCAAAATAATATTTTCAATTTTTTCCTTTTTCTTTTCCCTTTTCCCCATTTTTCCTAATTGGCAATCACTGAAACCTAAGCTGTGCTTTCATAAAGCCCTGTGAACTGAAGACTGACCAATTTAAACTTCAGAATAAAACAGCAGCAACCTATTTATATGTGTTGCTGTTACATGTTGTTCCAAAACATCCCTTGAGCTCATACCATGTCTCAGCAGCCGCTGCCTGTAAGCCCCCAAAACAGAGAGTGCTACCAGGAAGAAATTGACCTCTTCCACTCCAGGACTGCATTTGGTACCTTATAAATATGACCCCCTCTCAGCAGGAAGTACTCAGATTATAACGCCCCATCTTCCTGTGATTCTCATGATAAATAAATATACAAGCACGACATATGGGGATAGGTATAAGAAAAATAAATAAATAAATAAAATAAAATAAATATACAAGCATGATATAAATCATGCACAAATTCACAGTAGGGATTGTGGCAGCCTAGATCTGACTAACAGAGTCCTCCATAACAAGTATCTCAGCACTGACTGAGGGGTTAAGTTACATATTAAAAGTTAAGAGAGCCAGTGCCCATATACAAAGGCTGGAAGGTAACAAAAGCCCATCAAGAGTTTTACCTAAGCCTTTCCCGGGCCTTAAAGCATGACAAGATAATGAAAGAATTCTTAATAGGACCCGTTTAGGATTAAACAAGTATTATTGGGGGTCTGAAGAAACTCCCCAGGCTTCCACAAACAAGTTTATTGGGATTTGAAGGAACTCCCCAAACCTCCGTGATTTAGGAGACAAGATAAGGGTAATCACCCCAGCACCTGGACCCATTTAGATTAAGCAAATTCACTAAGGTTTCACAGGAAGGTCTTCAGGACTCAGATCCTAGTTATAGATTAGAAGAAGTTAATCAGTCATGTTTTTAGATGAATGCACACTTACTCATAGACATATAGCTTAGAAGGTGTATAAGCTCTGGAAAACTTTGTAATTTGAGGTGGTCTGGCAGTATTTTCCAGGCCTTCTCCCTGTAACTGGTTACAGAAATAAAAACTCTCTCCTTTCCCAGTTCATCTGCATCTCATTATTGGGCCATGAGAATAAGCAGCCCCACCTTCAGTTTGGCCGGGGAACACCCTCCTTTGGGAAGCTGAGCTAGATGGATCACTTGAGCCCAGGAGTTCTAGACCAGCCCGGCCAACATGACAAAACTCATCTCTCAAAAAATACAAATTAGCCAGGTTGGGTGGTACATGCCTGTAGCCCCAGCTACTTGGGAGGCTGAAGTAGGGGGATTGTTTGAGCCTGGAAAGTTGAGGTTGCAGTGAGCCAAGGCTCACAACATTCCAGTCAGGGAGACACAGTGAGACCCTGTCTCAAAAAATAAAATAGAACTGGAGTCTCACTCTGTCACCCAGGGTAGACTACAGTGGTGCAATCATAGCTCACTGCAGCCACAAACTCCCAGCTCCAGCAATCCTCACCACAGCCACAGAGCAGCTGGGACTGCAGGTGTGTGCTAAAATCCCCGGATAATTTTTTTAAATAAGATATAGGGCTGCAGTATATTGCCCAAGCTGGTCTTGACCTCCAGGCCTCAAACAATCCTGCCACTGTGCTTGTTTCAATTTTATTATTTTTTGTATGTCTATCCAATTGTCACAACACCAATTTTTGAAAATAATACTATGTCCCCATTCCTGGCACTGTTTTTGAAATTCAGTTGACCATATATATATGGGCTTATTTCCTGAATTTCAATTCTATGCCATTGATCTCCTATGTCTGAATTAACTCATGTATTTGACATGAAAATTTTGCTGCTACTGGAGACTAGATGAGATAAAGTGTGTATGAGAAAACCTCTGGCTGGTGCGGTGGCTCCTGCTTGTAATCTCAGCACTTTGGAAAGCTGAGGCGGGCAGATCACCTGAGGTCAGGAGTTTGGGACCAGCCTGGCCAACATGGTGAAACCCCATCCCTACCATCTCTGCCAAAAAATAAACAAAATTAGCTGGGTGTGGGGGCATGCACCTGTAGTCCCAACTACATGGGAAGTTGAGGCAGGAGAATCACTTAAACTCAGGAGATGGAGGTTGCAGTAAGCCAATATCGTGCTGCTGCTCTCCAGCCTGGGCGACACAGCAAGACTCTGTCTCAAAAAAAGAAAACCACTGAGGTCTTCCTAGAGAGTAATGGTCATCTGCACAGTGCAGCCCATCATGCATTTTTATCTTTTTTCTTTTTTTTTTTTTTTTTGGTCGAGACAGGGTCTCACTATGGTTACCCAGGCTGGAGTACAGTGGTGTGACCCTGGCTCATTGCAGCCGTGACCTCCCAGGCTCAGATTATTCTTTTGCCTCAGCCTCCTGAGTAGCAGGGTGGGCCCAAAGGTGTGTGCCACCACGCCTGACTAGTTTTTTGTATTTTTAGTAAAGACAAGGTTTTGCCATGTTGGCCAGGCTGGTCTCAAACACCTGGGTGCATGCAATCCACCTGCCTCAGCCTCCCAGAGTGCTGGGACTACAGGTGGGAGCCACTGCGCCTGGCCCCGTCATGGGTTTTTCTTACGAGCAGAGTACTTTTTCAAATCCACAGTGATTTCCCAGTTGACATACGGACAAGAACTATGGATTTTTAGAGAATATCCAAGTTATAATTGAGTCAAACTGCAGACAGAGGGTATCATTTTGAGCACCACCCCCTAGTTTGGTGGAAAAGAAAGTTGTGATATTGTGAAATATATATTTTGGGTTTCATCCAGGGTTCCTGGCTCACAGTTGCTAAAAATCTTGTAATTTCCTAAGTGACTAGAGGAATCAGAGTATCTTTTGTTAGAAGATCTGGCCTGCTGTAATCCCACCACTTTGGAAGGCTGAGAGAGGCAGACTGCTTGAGCCTAGGAGTTCAGGACCAGCCTGGGCAACACAGTGAGACCCCATCTCTACAAAAAAATACAAAAATTAGCCAGGCATAGGGGTGTGTGCCTACAGTCTCAGCTACTGAAGAGGCTGAGGTGAGAGGATCTCCTGAGCTCAGGGAGGTCAAGACTACAGTGAGCTGTGACGACACTACTGTACTCCAGCCTGGGTGACAGAGTAAGACTCTGTCTCAAAAAAAAAAAAAAAAAAAAAATGCTGGGCTCTGTGGCTCACATCTGTAATCCAGTACTTTGCAAGGCCATGGTAGGTGGATGGCTTGAGCTCAGGTGTTTGAGACCAGTCTGGGCAACATGGTGAAACCCCATCTCTACTAAAAACAAAAAAAATAGCTAGACATGGTGGCGTGCACCTGTAGTCCCAGCTACTCAGGATCCTGAGGTGGGAGAACTGCTTGAACCCTGGAGTGAAGGCTGCAGTGAGACAAGATTGTGCCACTACACTCCAGTCTGGGTGACAGAGTGAAGGAGACACTCTCTCGAAGAAAAATTGGCCTTTTGTCTTCAGTTCTTAAAATAGCTATGGAAGGGTTCCAGAGTGAAAGATGAAAGAAATGTCTTTAGTTATTCATAACCAACCCCTTTCTACCACAGGTAAGTTTATGTTAATAATGAGATTTTTGGAAAGCTCCTACAAACCGTAGGATGGGAGGCTGGTTGCCAAGGAAACCAACCATGTGATTAGAACCTTGAAACTTTCAGCTGTGTCCCCACCTCCAGGGAGGGAAGAGAAAACAAAGTTGAGTTAATCACCAGTAGTGAATGACGTGATTAATCATGTTGCCATAATAAAGCCACCATAAACACCCAAAAACAGGGCTCAGAGAGCCTTCTGGTTGGTAAATAAGAACAAGACCATGTGCCCAGAGGTATCTCTTCATCTGGCTGTTCATTTGTATTATTTAAAATATCCATTGTAGGGCGAGGCACAGTGGCTCACACCTGTAATCCCAGCACTTTGGGAGGCTGAGCAGGGTGGATCAGTTGAGGTCAGGAGTTCGAGACCAGACTGACCAACATGGTGAAACCCCATCTCTACTAAAAATACAAAAATTGTCCAGGCACAGTGGCTCACACCTGTAATCCCAGCACTTTGGGAGGCCTAGGTGGTAGATCACGAGATCAAGAGATTGAAATCATCCTGGCCAACATGTTGAAATCCCGTCTCTACTAAAAATACAAAAATTAGCTGGGCGTGGTGGTATGCGCCTACAGTCCCAGCTTCTCAGGAGACCGAAGCAGGAGAATCTCTTGAACCCGGGAATGGAGGTTGCAGTGAACCAAGATCACACCACTGCACTCCAGCCTCGGCAACAGAGCAAGACTCCAGCTCAAAGAAAAAAAATTAGCCAGGCGTGACAGTGGGCACCTGCAATCCCAGCTACTTGGGAGGCTGAGGCAGGAGAATTGTTTGAACCCGGGAGGTAGAGGTTGCAGTGAGCCAAGATTGTGCCATTGCACTCCAGCCTGGGCAACAAGAACAAAACTCCGTCTCAAAATAATTAACTAATTAATTAATTAAAAAATAAATAAAATAAAATAAAATATTCTTTTTAGGCTGGGTGTGGTGGTTCACACCTGTAATCCCAGCACTTTGGGAGGCAAGGCAGGTGGATCTCATGAGATCAGGCGTTCGAGACCAGCCTAGCCAACATGGTGAAACCTTTATTTTTTTTGAGATGCAGTTTCACTCAGTCACCCAGGCTGGAGTACAAGTGGCATGATCTCGGCTCACTGCAACCTCCGCCTTCCAGGTCCAGGCAATTCTCCTGCCTCAGCCTCCCAAGAATCTGGGATTACAAACATGCAATACCATGCCTGGCTAAAAAAATATTTTTTTAAAAAATTAACCAAGCATGGTGGCACACACCTGCAGTCCCACCTACTAGGGAGGCTGAGGCAGGAGGACTGCTTGAGCCTGTGAGGTCGAGTCTGCACTGAGCTGTGATCTTCCCACCGCACTCCAGCCTGAGTGACAGAACATAATAATACAATATAATAATAGTAATCATGGAACCTCTCAGTATTGAAGTCCAAATGTGTGTCACCACATATACTGAGTGCTGTCAAAAACTGAAAACTCAGGCCAGGTGTGGTGGCTCATACCTGTAATCCCTGCATTTTGGGAGGCTGAGGCAGGAGGAGTGCTCAAAGCCAGGAGTTTGAGACAAGCCTGGGCAACATAGCGAGAACCCTGTCTCCAAAAACAAAACAAAACAAAACAAAAAGTAACAGGAACACTATAGCATCTGCAGACAGAGAAGTAGCAGCAAATCAGTGGAGGCCAGGATTGAGATTTCCATAGCCACCATGACCGTCCCCATTTGGGATTTTGGTAGACAGGAAGGATGGTGACCCATACACTGAAAAATACCAGCATGCTGAACTTAAGGACTGGCCTCATTGAAAATGTCACACAAGCTCCTGGCCAGAAAAGCCACACTGAGCCAAGGGACCCAGGATTCACAGAACAGTCAATAACGAAATTGTGGTTTTATGTGAAGATGACGTTTTCAGGCTCATGTTACGTATCCACATGTGTGAAGGCTGTAGTCATTCCCCATGAAATTCCTCCCACCTCAGCCTCCCAAAGTGTTGTGATGACAGAGACTTACTTAGATCAGGGAATAGATAGCAATGATGGAATTTGGTACCCCTGATACCAACCAGTGCCTCATCCCTCTCTTGTATGGTAACCTTGAAGGTCGGAACTGCAGTGATCATTTTGGCCAAACTATGTAAGCAAGTAAACATAACTCCAAATATGTGGTTTTTACTTTTTTTTTTTTTTTTTTTTTTTTTTGAGACAGGGTCTGGCTCTGTTGCCCAGGCTGGAGTGCAGTGGCACCATCACAGGTCACTGCAGCCTCAACCTCCCAGGTTGAAGCCATCCTCCCACCTCAGCCTCCTGAGGAGCTGGGAATACAGGCACATGCCATCATGCCCAGCTGATTTTTTATATTTATTTGTTTATTTATTTTTGGGACAGAGTCTCACTCTGCTGCCCAGGCTGGAGTAAGGTGGTGTGATCTCAGCTCACTGAAACTTCTGCCTCCCAGATTTAAGCGATTCTCGTGCCTCAGCCACCTAAGCAGCGGGGATTATAGGCATGTCCCACCAGGCCCAGCTAATTTAAAAAATATTTTTAATAGAGATAAGGTTTCACCGTGTTGGCCAGGTTGGTCTTGAACTCTTGGCCTCAAGTGATCTGCTCACCTTGCCTCCCAAAGTGCTGAGATTACAGGCATGAACCACTGCGCAGGGCCAATTTTTAAATTTTTTGTAGAGACAGAGTCTCACTACGTTGCCCACACTGATCTCCTAGACTCAAGTGCTCCTTCCACCTCAGTCTCCAAAAGTGCCAGGATTATAGGCATGAGCCACTGCACCCAGCCCAAATGTAATATTCCAAAGGATGCAGTTGGCTGTAATGGGATGGCCAATGAAGGTAAGGGACAATGAAGTTACAGGGTGAGGGCAATGAACAGGGCATACCTGAGGGCCTCGTTATTGGCCTTGACTATAGCAGTGTCTTGATGCTTCACAGAGACCCCAAGGACCCCCCACAAAGTGGCCACAGAAGCACAGGCCCAAAAAGTCATTATAAACCAGGAAGGTTGCCACACTGACAGGTAGCCATCTCACTTACAGTTTGAGTCTCGACGTTTTGTCCATGGTGTACACCGTTCTGCATCTGATTAGAAAGGGGAGGATGCGTTTTGTGAGTTTCAGCAATTTAGAACCAAATATTACATTTGACAACTGTGGATGCATTGTTTCCCCTGCATCTACGTGTACACACAAAGCTACAAGAAGGGTGGATCACGAGAGCTTCCAAGATTACACTATCTCCTCTATAGCGGGGAAAATGAAACATGTTTCTACTTTAAAACAACTTTTAGAGAGACACTCTCCCTCTCCCAGGCTGGAATGCAGTGGCACAATCTTGGCTAACTGTAACCTCAAACTCTTGGCATTAAGCGATCCTCCTGCCTCAGCCTCTGAAGTAGCTAGGACTACAGGTGAATACCATGCCCAGCTAATTAAAAAAAAATTTTTTTAAATGGAGTCTTGCTATGTTGCCTAGGCTGGGGACTCTTGGCCTTTCAAAGCTCTGTAGGCATACTCTAGAAAACTGATTTGAGATAAAATTCCTTCCACTTTACAGCAGCACAGATGGAACTAGAGGTCATCATCCTAAGTGCAATGATGCAGAAACAGAAAGTCAAAAACTGCATCTTCTCACATGTAAGTGGGAGCTAAACAATAGGTAAACATGGACAAACAGAGTGGAATAACAGACATTGCAGATGCCAATAGGTTGGAGAGAGAGGGGATGAGGGATGAAATATTACCTACTGGGTACAATATGAACTATTTGGGTGATGGTGTACCGAAAGTCAGACTTCACCCCTATGAAATAAATGCACGTAACACAAGTGCATTTGTAACCATAAATCTACAAAAAGAAAAACGAAAATGGAAAGCAATAAAAACATGCTTAAATTTAAAAAAAAAATTCCTTCCAGAGTAAAATGCAGTTTACTGAACACGTCTCATAGATGTGGTTGGCCTGAAAAGAGTCCCTGTGCCCAGGTTAGGTTTGCAGTTTCCCACAAGAGCCAAGCGCTCGAGTGTCCTACGGTTTCTTTTTTCTTTCTTTCCTTTCCTTTTTTTTTTCTTCCCTTGAGATGGGTTCTGGCTCTGTTGCCCAGACTGAACTCAAACTCCCGGAGTCACGCGATCCTCCCACCTCAGCCCACCCACAGTCCCCCCAACCCCCACACTCGCGCCACCCCCAGTAGCTCCGACTCAGCCCATCCACCTTCATCCCCCACCCCCCGCCCCCAGCACCTGAGACTACAGGTGTGTACCACCATGCCCTAGCTTGGGGTTACTTTTCTAAAGTGCCAAATGTGTGAAGGTGGGAAAAGAAAGGTGGAAGCATCCACGCTGTTACGGTCAAGGATTAAAATGCAGCCACACTTTTTATTACACATGATGGGGTAACTGTCCGTTTATAAATAAGGGTCACTATTTCATAAGAGGCCTTACAACATTATGCCAAGCCCCTAGTACCTGGAGCACATCAGACCCTCCTGTTCCTGTGCGGCCTTGACTAGACGACCACTTGCTCTGGGCTTGCTCCTCGAGGGGTCGCTCCATCTGGAAACTGAGACTGGAATTCCTGCGCATCCCTGTCCCCGCATCCAGAAACACTGCAGGAAGGATTCCGTGTCCAACCCAAGATCCGGAACAATTTCTGCTTCAACACAATTGTCCACGGAGGGCACTAGTTCCGTCCCACCGGCGGAAGCGGGGTCTGCCTAGCTACCGGACCTGCCGCCTAGCTGTCATTTGGACAAAAGGGGGCGGGGTTTTATTAATTGCCCAATCAGAGGCGCCGCCGGAAAGAAGGGTACCGCTTCGCTGCGCAAATGCGTGTTACGTCACTATGCGATCGGATTGTGCTCAGTTTAGGGTGTCCTGGCCCCTTGATGCGTCAGGTTGCTGTTTACCTGCATCTGATGTGCTGTACCCTGTACTGGCAGCGTCAACCGTAGGGACGACACCGGGACACCCCCGAGGCCGGAAAATGGTGAGTGTGCAGGGCCGGACTGGTTGGAACCGGCCGTTGTCGTGGGACCCAGGCCTCCCCATGGTCACCTCCAGCCGCAGTGTGGGGCTGGGCTGGCAGCCGGGACTCCAACCGTCCTGTCCAGTCCCTGCGCGGCGACTGCGGTCCCAGCCCCGGAGCCCTCTCTCTGGGCAGCTCCGCGCCCGCAGCCACGCGTCTTTCCCAGATTGTGCAGGAACCACGGGAGGGTCATGGGAGAGTCCCGCCTTGTGTGTGGGGGTTTGTGTGGGAGGAGCTGCAGTCTGTGGGGTCCCCAGTCCCTACTTTCTTCCCAAAGGCAATTTCCCCAAGTCTTCCAAAGATGTTGGAAGCAGAGTCTCAAATCCACTACCCTGTCCCCCAGCCTAGCTCCTCCTACGGCGGCTCATAAATCCCTGGATTTCCAGATCCCTCCCCGCATTCCCAAACGCCTACATCCCCCTCCAGTGGAAAACATCATCACCAACTCTGTCCTGCGTGGTGCATTTCAAACACACGCAGTATTTTAAAAATCTTTTTTCCGATGGATGCCTCTTTTAAAAGATTTATTTCTTATTTGTGGATATTTTACATGAGAGAAAAATCAGGAAAATTATTCATTTGGAACTACTCTGCATAAAATGCTGTGCCTCTCATCCTGACATCTTTCCAGGGCACAGACACCCTATGGTAACTCCTTTGGGTTGAGATTCCTTTTTGTAAACATTCAGCAGTTTCGGATTGGCACTGTCCCGCCTTAGGTTTATGACCTTGAAAAGATTTATTCACTTGAATGTCATTTTTCCAATAAATATAAAATATATGTTATCAGAAGAACTTAAGAGACAGTATAAAATACTTCCAAAGAGACGAAAAAGAAGTGAATCTCAAAAAAATCCCAGTATTACGTGTTAAAAATTCTTTGTTCTTCGCCTGAGCACATGGAATATGTTTCTGAGGTCTGTTCTTTTAGTTTGATGATTTTTTCTTTTTTTTTCTTTTTTTTTTTTTTTTGTGACAGTCTTACTCTGTTGCCCAAACTGGAGTGCAATGGCTCAATCTTGGCTAACTGCAACCTCTGCCTCCCAGATTCAAGCAATTCTCCTGCCTCAGCCTCCTGAATAGCTGGGATTACAGGTGCCCACCACCATGCCCAGCTAATTTTTGTATTTTTAGTAGAGACAGCGTTTCACCATGTTGGCCAGGCTGATCTCAGACTCCTGACCTCAGGTGATCCACCTGCCTTGGCCTCCCAAAGTGCTGGGATTACAGGCATGAGCCACTGTGCCTGGCCAGTTTGATGATTTCAAACAGTATTCAACACCTAGAAGCATTCAGATATGAGTAATACTTTAGCAAACTGTTCCTTGCCATGGAAATAATTAAGTGACATTATCATTTTCTTTTCTTTTCTTTTAAGAGATGAGGCCTGGCTGTGTTGCTCAAGCTGGTCTTGAACTCCTGGGCCCAAGCAATCCTCCAGCCTCAGCATCCCAAAGTGCTAAGATTACAGACATGACCCAGTATGCCCGGCCCGACATTATCATTTTCTGAAAGCAATAGTGGGTTTTCTTGTTGTTAGCAAAAGTGCCTTAAAATTTTCTTACTTCCTTTATACATAAACACTAGGTTTGAGTTATTCTGCTAGATTTTTTTTTTTTTTTTTTTGAGACCAAGTCTTGCTCTGCTGCCCAGGCTGGAGTGCAGTGGTGCAATTTTGGCTCATTGAAACCTCTGCCTCCCGGGTTCAGGCGATTCTCCTGCCTCAGCCTCCTGAGAAGCTGGGATTACAGGCATGTGCAACCACGCCCAGCTAATTTTGTATTTTTAGTAAAGACATGGCTTTCTCCATGTTGGTCAGGCTGATCCCAAACTCCCTACCTCAGATTATTCGCTCACCTTGGCCTCCCCAAGTGCTGAGATTACAGGCATGCACAACTGGGCCTGGCCTTTTATTTTTTAAATACAGTGTCTCACTCTGTTGCCAAGCTGGTCTGGAACTCCTGGACTGAGGCCATCCTCCCACCTGTCTCCCATGTTTAACTTTTTTTTGAGACAGGGTCCCACTCCTTTTCGCCCAGGCTGGAGTGCAGTGGTGTGTAATCATGGCTCACTGCAGCCTTCACCTCCTGGACTCAGGTCATCCTCCTGCCTCCTCAGAATAGCTGGGACTACATGTATGTGCCATCATGCCCAGCTAATTTTCATATTTTCTGTAGACATGGGGTTTCACCATGTTGCTCAGGCTGGTCTTGATCTCCTGGGCTCAAGCAGTTCACCCGCCTTGGCTTCCCACCGCACCTGGCCTCCCATGATATGTCACCTCCATATCGTGACATCCAAAGATATTGTTGTTGTTTTACAGTTTTATATTTTCCAGAATGTAATACACTTGGAGTTATTCAGCATGTAGCCTTCTCAGATTGGCATCCTTCACTGAGCAGTGTACTTTGAAGGTCCTTCTGTGTCTTCATGGCTTGATACCTGATTTCTTTTACCATGGAACAGTATTTCATCATAACATTGTACCACAGATTGTTTATCCATAAACCTGTTGCAGGATGTCTTGGTTAAGTCCTAAAATTGGCAGTTATGAAGAAGCTTCGCATAAATATTCATGAGCAGGTTTTTGTGTAAACAGTAGTTTTCAACTCATGCTATTTTCAAGTAAACAGCAAGGAATGTGGTAAGAGAATGTGGTCCTCTGCTAAGAGAGCATTTTGTTTTGTGAGAAACTGCCTATCTTCCAAAGTGGACCTACCATTTTCCATTCCCACCAGCAAAGGAATCAGGATTCCTGTTGTCTACATCTTTGCTATCCATTGCTGTTCTCAGTATTTTGAACTTTGTCCATTCTAATAAGTGTAAAGTGATATCTCTTCAGTTTTATTTGCAGTTCCCTAATGACATATAATGTGGAGCATCTCTTCATATGTATATTTGCCATCTGTATATCTTTCGTTGGTGAGGTGTGTGTTTAGGTCTCTTGCTCATTTTTCATTGGGTCGTTTCTCTTATTATTGTTGAGATTTAAGAGTTCTTTGGAGACAGGCGTGGTGGCACACACTTGTCATCCCAGCTACTCCAGAGGCTAAAGCAGGAGGATTGCTTGCAGCGAGGCGTGCAAGCCCAGCATGGGCAACATTATGGATCCTGTCTCAAAAAAAAAAAAAGAGGCGGCTAGGCATGGCGGTTCATGTGAGGCCACCCAGGCTGCCACGCAGTGGGGCTGAGGAGTGGTGGGGCTGAGGCCGGGGCTGGAGCTGCCATGGGGTTGGAAAAAAAACAAAATTAGCCCAGTGTGGTGGGGCACCCCTGTAGTCCCAGCTACTTGGGAGGCTAAGGCATGAAAATTGCTTGAGCCTAGGAGGCGGAGGTTGCAGTGAGCCAGGATGGAAACACTGCACTCCACCCTGGATGACAGAGCAAGACTGTCTCAAAAAAAAGAAAAAGAAAAACAAGGAAGCCGAGCACAGTGGCTCAAGCCTGTAATCCTAGCACTTTGGGAGGCCAAGGTGGGCAGATCACAAGGTCAGGAGTTTGAGACCAGCCTGGGCAACATGGTAAAACCTCGTCTCTACTAAAAATACAAAAACATTAGGTGGGGCATGGTAGCACATGCCTGTAGTCCCAGCTACATGGGAGGCTGAGGCAGGAGAATCGCTTGAACCCAGGAGGTGGAGGTTGAAGTTAGCTGAGATCGTGCCACTGAATTCCATCTCATCAAAACAAACAAACAAGCCGGGTGCGGTGGCTGACGCCTGTAATCCCAGCACTTCGGGAGGCCGAGGCGGGCAGATCACAAGGTCAGGAGATCGAGACCACCCTGGCCAACATGGTGAAACCCTGTCTCTACTAAAAATACAAAAATTAGCTGGGCGTGGTGGTGCGCGCCTGTAATCCCAGCTACTCAGGAGGCTGAGATGGGAGAATTGCTTGAACCCGGGAGGCGGAGGTTGCAGTGAGCCGAGATCATGCCACTGCACTCTAGTCTGGCGCCTGGCCACGGAGCAAGACTCTGTCTAAAAAAAAAAAAAAAAAAAAAAAAAGAAGCTGGCTGGGTGCAAGTGGCTCATGCCTGTAATCCCAGCACTTTGGGAGGCCAAGGCAGGTGGATCACTTGAGGTCAGGAGTTCGAGACCAGCCTGACCAACATGGAGAAGCCCCCATCTCTACTTAAAATACAAAATTAGCTGGGCATGGTAGTGCATGCCTATAACCCCAGCTACTCGGGAGGCTGAGGCAGGAGAATCATTTGAACCTGGGAGGCAGAGGTTGCAGTGAGCCAAGATCGCACCATTGCACTCCAGCCTGGGCAACAAGAGCGGAACTCCATCTCAAAAAAAAAAAAAAAGGAAAAAAGAAAAAAAGGGGAGTTCTTTACTTTAGATACTAGTTCTTAATCAGGTAAGTGCTTTTGTGAAGATCTGTCTGTGCCTTTTATATTTATTCTTTTAACCCTTTCTTTCATAGAGTAGGAGGTTTTCATTTTAATGAAGTGAAACTTATTTTTTCCTTTCATAGATTGTGCTTTTGGTGGCTTATCTAAAAATTCATCACCAAAGCCAAGTGGATAGTTTTGCATTTTAAATTTACATCTGTGATTGATTTGCGCTTAATTTTTGTGAAAGGTGTAAGATCCAGGTATACATTATTTGTGGGTGTGTGAGTTTAGCATAAATTTCACTTAGGCATTGTTTTTGTTGCATTCCACAAATTTTGATAAGTTCTATTTTCATTTAATTCAAATTTAATTTTTTTTTGATTTTTTGAGACAGGGTCTTACTGTGTCACCCAGGCTGGAGTGCAGTGATGCGGTCTTGGCTCACTGCATCCTCCACCTCCTGGGTTCAAGCAGCAACTCTCCTGCCTCAGCCTCCCGAGTAGCTGAGATTACTGGCAAATGCCACCACGCCTGGCTAATTTTTGCCTTTTTTTTTTTTTTTTGGGACAGTTTCACTCTTCTTGCCCAGGCTAGAGTGTAATGGCATGATCTCGGCTCACCACAACCTCCACCTCCTGGGATCAAGCGATTCTCCTGGCCCAGCCTCTTGAGTAGCTAGGACTATGGGCATGCACCACTACGCCTGGCTCATTTTGTGTTTTTAGTAGAGACAGGGTTTCACCATTTTGGCCAGGCTGGTCTTGAGCTCCTGACCTCAAGTGATACGACCACTTCAGCCTCCCAAAGTGCTGGGATTACAGGCATGAGCCACTGCACCCAGCCCAAATTTAATTTTTCTTGAAACTTTGATTTGTGTTTAGAACTGTGTTGGGTTTTATTTCCAAATAATGGATGGTTTTCTAACTGTTCGTCTGTTACTAATTTCTAGAATAATGCCATGGTGGTCTGAGAGCATATTTTATATAATGTATATTCTTTCAAAATTGTTAAGGTGTGTTTTGTCCACAACATGGTTCATCTTTGTGAATGTTCCACGTGAACTTGAGAAGAACGTATGTTGTTCTGTTGGGTGAAACATTCCATGGATTTAAATTAAACTCAGTTGTTGCCTTTCAACTAAACGATGTCCTTTCTGACTTTCTATCTGCTGGAACTCTTTTTTTTAAGACAGGGTATCACTCTATCACCCAGGCTGGAATGCAATGGCACAATCCCAGCCCACTGCAACCGCCACCTCAGCCTCCTGAGTAGCTGGAACTACAGGTGCATGTCCCATGCAGGGCTAAATTTTGCCTTTTTTTTTTTTTTTTTCTTTTGAGATGAAGTTTTGCTCTTGTTGCCCAGGCTGGAGTGCAGTAGCTCGATCTCAGTTCACTGCAACCTCCACCTCCTGGATTCAAGCAGTTCTCCTGCCTCAGCCTCCCTAGTAGCTGGGATTACAGGCGCCCACTACCACGCCAAGTAGACAGGGTTTCACCATGTTGGTGAGGCTGGTCTTGAACTCCTGACCTCAGGTGATCCACTCGCCTTGGCCTCCCAAAGTGCTGGGATTACAGGCATAAGCCACCACACCCAGCCTAAATTTTGCCTTTTTTGTAGAGATGGGGTTCCACCATATTGCCCAGGCTGATCAAGCAATCTGCCCACCTTGACCTCCCAAAGTGCTAGGATTACAGACATGAGCCATTGTGCTCAACCCCGACTCAATTTTTTATTTTTTATTTTTTTTGAGAGTAGTCTCACTCTATCGCCCAGACTAGAGTGCAATGGCATGATCTTGGCTCACTGCAACCTCCACCTCCTGTGTTCAAGCGATTCTCCTGCCTCAACCTCCCAAGTAGCTGGTATTATAGGTGCCCGCCACCACGCCTGGCTAATTTTTGTATTTTTAGTAGAGACGAGGTTTTACCATGTTGGCCTGCCTGCCTCAACCTCCCAAAGTGCTGGGATTACAGGCATAAGCCACCACACCTGGCCCATTTTTTGATTATTGACTGCTATAGCCTAAAAGCCTCATCCTTCCTTGTTTCCCTTATGCCCCACTTCTGCATGAAGAGACAAGCCAGTGTTCTCCCTTATTTGGCAGAGCCAGAGTCATTTCACACAAGCCTCTACTTTTAGTGTGTAAGCTCTCATCCTAGCTCACCCCTAACCTCAATTAAAAACTCAGGCCAGGCTGGATGTGGTGGCTCATACCTATAATTCCAGCACTTTGGGAGGTCAAGGTGGGTGGATCACAAGGTCAGGAGTTGGAGACCAGCCTGGCCAACATGGTGATACCCTGTCTCTACTAAAAATACAAAAATTAGCCAGGTGCGGTGGTGGGCGCCTGTAATCCCAGCTGCTAGGGAGGCTAAAGCAGAATTGCTTAAACCCAGGAGGCAGATATTGCAGTGAGCCAAGATCATGCCCCTGCACTCCAGCCAGGGTGACAGAGCAAGACTCCGTCTTGGGGGAAAAAAAAAAAAAAAAAACCCTGGCCAGCTCCTTTCTTTGATCTCTCAAGATGGTTCATACTTATCAGAGAAGCCTACTTTGCCCTCCACAGAGACTTCAATTATGAAAATATTAATAAGCCCTTTCATACCACACTGGGACGTGTGCGGTGTCAGCAGCATCAGTTTTGATGTCTGAACCAACCTTCCGTGGGGATGCACCTGCCTTTGCAGGTGACCACAACAGTTAGAGAAAAGGTAAGATGGCTTTTCCCTAACTGTTATGGGCCCAGTGGCTCACAACTGTAATTCCAGCACTTCGGGAGGCAGAGAGGGGAGGACTGCCTGAGCCCCAGGAAGAGACCCTGCCTCTACAAAAAATACAAAAATTAGCCAGTGTGGTGGCTTGTGACTATAGTCCTAGCTGCTTGGGAAGATGAGGCAGGAGTATTGCTTGACATCCAAGCTGCAGTGAGCTGTGATTTTGCCACTGCACTCCAGCCTGGGCAAGAGAGCAAGATCCTGTCTCAAAAAAGATAAGATGGTATATATATTGTACCACAGTTTACTTAATTGTTCTGTGGATACTTTTTTTTGAGATATTTTCATATCGGTTCATTACACTCTTTAAAAGTTACCTGTGATGGTGGCCTTATGTAACTAATTTTTTCTAATTAGACACGTTTCCAATTTTTATGGCCGGAACTCTGACTTAAAACAAACTGCCATATAACAGGTCAAACAAACATGTACAAATTGTTTATCATGGAATATATTCAGAATAGAATAATAAGATACTTTGTGACATATTTTAATAATAATATGAACATCCTTGGGAATATCAAGACTCAGAAATAGGCACTGGGGAGCTCCTTAGGGTCTCCTAATGTTCACCTGCCTGGCTCAACTCCATCTCATCCCGTAGATGACCACTGTGCTGATTCTTCAGTTATTCTTTATACCTTAACCATCTATTCTTTTTTTTTTTTCTTTTGAGATGGAGTTTTGCTCTTGTCCCCCAGGCTGGAGTGCAGTGGTGCAACCTTGGCTCACTGCAACCTCCACCTCCCAGGTTCAAGCAATTCTCTTGCCTCAGCCTCCAGAGTAGTTGGGATTACAGGTGCACACCACCATGCCCGGCTAATTTTTTGTATTTTTACTAGAGATGGGGTTTCACCATGTTGGCCAGACTGGTCTCAAACTCCTGACCTCAGGTGATTCACCCACCTTGGCTTCCCAAAATGCTAGGATTACAGGTGTGAGCCACCACGTCTGGCCAACTATTTATTCTTTTTCACAAACATTGTTTTGTTTTGTTTTGTTTTTTAATTTTTGCCTTTTCACCCTTGAGTTCATGCAGGTGGTTTAAAAAAAAAAATTGTGCCTCCTTTGAACATTTAATTAGTAGTAATGCAATTACCCTTAAAGGATTTTTTGGAGCCTACGCAACACAGTGAGACCCATCTTTACAAAAAATTAAAAAATTGGCCAGGCATGGTGATGCATGCCTGTAGTCCCAGCTACTCAGGAGTCTGAGGTGGGAGGATCACTTGAGCCTGGGAAGTCGAGGATGCTGTAAGCTGTGACTGCACCACTGTACTCTGCCCTGGGCAACAGTGAGACCCTTTCTCAAAATTAAAATAAAGGCCAGGCACAGTGGCTCACACCTGTAATCCCAGCATTTTGGGAGGCCAAGGCGGCTGGATCACCTGAGGCCAGAAGTTCGAGACCAGCCTGGCCAACAGGTGAAACCCCATCTCTACTAAAATACAAAAAATTAGCCAGGCATGGTGGTGCACACTTGTAATCCCAGCTAGTCGGGAGGCTGAAACAGAAGAATTGCTTGCCCGGGAGGTGGAGGCTGCAGTGAACCAAGATCGTGCCACTGCACTCCAGCCTGGGCAAGAGCAAAACTCCAACTCTAAATAAATAAATAAAAAGTAAGTAAATAAATAAATAAATTTCTGGTGATTTCTTGACCTCTATTTTTCACATGCTGGTATCTGAGGCTGCAGGCTCTCCATTTTTTTTTTTTTAATTGTACTTTAAGTTCTGGGGTACATGTGCAGATCTTGCAGGATTGTTGCATAGGTACACACATGCCATGGTGGTTTGCTGTCTCCATCCCCCTGTCACCTCCATCAGGCATTTCTCCAATGTTAGCACTCCCCAACCTCTCCACCCCCTGCTGTCCCTCCCCTAGACCCCCACCCCCCAACAGACCCCAGTGTGTGATGTTCCCCTCCCTGTGCCCATGTGTTCTCATTGTTCAGTACTCATCTATGAGTGAGAACATGTGGTGTTTGGTTTTCTGTTCTTGTGTCAGTTTGCTTAGAATGATGGTTTCCAGATTCATCCATGTTCCTACAAAGGACATGAACCCATCCTTTTTTATGGCTGCATAGTATTCTGGTGTACATGTGCCACATTTTCTTTGTCCAGTATATCATTGATGGGCATTTGGGTTGGTTCCAGGTCTTTGCTATTGTAAACAGTGCTGTAATGAACATACGTGTGCATATGTCCTTATAATAGAACGATTTATAATCCTTTGGGCATATACCCAGTAATGGTATTGCTGGGTCAAATGGAATTTCTATTTCTAGATCCTTCAGGAATCACCACACTGTCTTCCACAATGGTTGAACTAATTTATACTCCCGCCAACAGTGTAAAAGTGTTCCTATTTCTCCACATCCTCTCCAGCATCTGTTGTCTCCAGATTTTTTAATGTTTGCCATCTAACTGGCATGAGATGGTATCTCAATGTGGTTTTGATTTGCATTTCTCTAATGTCCAGTGATGATGAGCATTTTTTCATATGTTTGTCAGCCTCATAAATGTCTTCTTTTGGAAGTGTCGGTGCATATCCTTCACCCACTTTTGAATGGGTTTGTTTGTTTCTTGTAAATCTGCTTTAGTTCTTTATAGATTCTGGATATTAGTCCTTTGTCAGATGCGTAGATTGCAAAAATTTTTTCCCATTCTGTTGGATGCTGGTTCACTCTAACGATTGTTTCTTTTGCTGTGCAGAAACTTTTAAGCTTTTTTTTTCTTTTTTTTTTTTTGAGATAGAGTCTCACTCTGTCACCAGGCTGGAGTGCAGTCAGTTCACTGCAACCTGCACCTCCTCGGTTCAAGTGATTCCCCTGCCTTAGCCTTCCAAGTAGCTGGGACTGCAGGTGCATGCCACCATGCCCGGATTATTTTTTGTATTTTAGTAGAGACGGGGTTTCACCATGTTGGCCAGGATGATCTCCTGACCTCGTGATCCACCCACCTCGGCCTACCAAAGTGCTGGGATTACAGGCGTGAGCCACCACATCTGGCCCAGGCAGTTCATTCTAAAGTTGTGGGGTTTAGGCTTTTTCACAGTTTTGTTTTTGTTTGTGTTTGCTTTGTAGAAAATAATGCTCTTACTTTTTTTTGTTTCAGGCTCCCAAGTGCAAATGTGTAATAAATTCTCTGGTAGTTGGATAAAAATTACTGGATCATGGTCAAGTTTAAATTTATAAACTTAAAAAAAGTGGTGGAGTGTATCAGTAGGTCCTTGATTTGTACATAATTGTCCTCTTTAGTCATCAACACTAGAGTTTTCTTAATCGACTAGTTTTGTCTTCCTACTCAGTATGAAGTGGGAACTACTTGACATTTATTTCCTAATTATCAAGGAGATGAACCTTTTTTCTTTTTTCTTTTTTATTATTAAAAGGCTATACAAGAAATATATATATATATTTTTTTTTTTTTTTTTTTTTTTTTTTTTGGCTGGAGTGCAGTGGCATAGTTATGGCTCACTGCAGCCTTGACTTCGTGGGCTCAACCAATCCTCCCACCTTACCCTCCCAAGTAGCTGAGACCAGAGGCGTGTACCACCATACCTGGCCAGTTTTTGTATTTTTTGTAGATACAGGGTTTCTCCAGGTTGCCCAGGCTGGTCTCGAACTCCTGGGCTCAAACAATCTACCCACCTCAGCCTCCCAAAGTGCTGGAATTATAGGCATGAGCTATCATGCCTGGCCAAAATATTTATTTTCTATTAAATGTAAATGTAGATCAACCTTACTGAGAACACCCAGGCATGCATATGGACTTGTCACAACGGAGAGTTCCCTAGAGCCAGATTTCTTCCTGCTCAGACCCTAGTCCTAGTGACTTAAGAAAACCCCTTCTAAACTGTGAAGAAAAGTCCTCTGTGTGAATCTTTCCATGTATAGTGCACATGAGTGCACAGAAATGAGAGAAACTGGGAGAACAATCCCTAGAGTGTCTGTCTGGGAATAATTTCCTTCTGTAACTAGAGAAAAACTCTCTGTTCTTTTTTTTTATTTTTATTTTTTGAGATGGAGTCTCGCTCTCTAGTCCAGGCTGGAGTGCAGTGGCACTATCTCAGCTCACTGCAACCTCCATCTCCCAGGTTCAAGCGATTCTCCTGCGTCAGCCTCTTAAGTACCTGAGACTACTGGTGCCTGCCACCATGTCTGGCTAATTTTTGTATTTTTAGTAGAGTCAGGGTTTCACCATGTTGGCCAGGCTGGTCTCAAACTCCTGACCTCAGGTCATCCGCCCACTTTGGCCTCCCAGAGTGCTGTGATTACAGCCATGAGCCACTGCATCCAACTGAGATTTTATGTTCTTTTGGAGGTATGAAATTATCTGTTATGTAATTTTATAATCACAGGCAAATTCACCATCAGACCATTGTGACCATCAATGAAGTCCCCTGCAAAATGATACTCTCGGCCTATTCTTCAAGGTCAGCAAAGCCCAGATTCCATGATTATGGATCTTCCAGAAAGTGCTCTTCTGACATTTTATCTCAATTTGTATATGTTTGTGTAATAAAAATTGTTGGAAGCAGTTCTAAGGTTCATGGGCATAAGGATTTTGTGAAGGTCTAAGTTAGTGCCCTCTTCCTGTGCCTGAGCTCTGTCTCCCCAATAACTTCCTAGCCTCATGAAATGGGACAGAAAGTAAAAGGAAAAACTGCATCTGTGATAAATATTACACATATAGCCAGGCTTGGTGGCTCATGCCTATAATCCCAACACGTAGGGATATATGTATCAGAAACAAGTTGAAATTAATACATCTCCAAAAGAGTATTTCCATTCAGTCAGCAGAATTTTGAGTGCTTCTAAATGGCCTCAAATACTTCAAGACAATATGGGCAGCTAGACCTTTTTACAAGTCGCATTTCCACAAGCCTCCTGGCCTCTCATGTATAACAAAGGGGATAGAAGATTCTCAATGTGTATTTACTTACTAAAACCTTCACCGTATGTAATCCCGCATCTCAAGGAATGCTGAATGATTTGGGTAATAAGAAATTAGGCTATGGGCTGGGTATGGTGATTCTTACCTGTAATCACAACACTTTGGGAGGCCCAGGCAGGAGGAATGCTTGAGGCTGAGAGTTCAAGATCAACCCAAACAACATAACAAAACCCCATCTCTAACAAAAAAATTTTTTTAATTAGCTGGGCAGGAGGATCTCTTCAGGGCCCAGGGGTTTAAGGCTATAGTGAGTTATGATCGCTGCACTAGAGCCTGGGTGACGGAGCGAGACCCTCTCTCTTAGAAAACAGCAAACAAACAAACAAGAAATAAGAGTTGATCTCATAAAGAATTGAAGATCTTACCTGTAATCCAGCACTTTGAGAGACCAAGGCTTGTGAATCGCTTGAGCTGAGGAGTTTGAGACCGGCCTGGGCAACATGGCAAAACTCATCTCTGCAAAAAATACACACAAAATACTTAGCCAAGTGTAGTGGTGTGTTCCTATAGTCCCAGCTACTCCGGAGGCTGAGGCTGGAGGATTGCTTAAGCCTGGGAGGTCTAGGCTCCAGTGAGCTGTGATTGTACCACTGCACTACAAGCCTAGGTAGCAGAGCTAGACCATCTATGCCTCAAAAAGAAAGAATAAAAAAGGCCAGGCGCGATGGCTCATGCCTGTAATCCTAACACTTTGGGAGGCCAAGATGGGTGGATCAGTTGGTGTCAGGAGTTCGAGAGCAGCCTTGCCAACATGGCAAAAACGCATCTCTACTAAAACTACAAAAATTAGGCTAGGTGCGGTGTCTTACACCTGTAATCCCAGCATTTTGGGAGGCCTAGGCAGGCAGATCACAAGGCCAAGAGATCAAGACCATCCTGGTCAACATGGTAAAACTCCATCTCTACTAAAAATATAAAATTTAGCCAGGCATGGTGGTGCATGCCTGTAGTCTCAGCTACTTGGGAGGCTGAGTCAGGAGAATCTCTTGAACCTGGGAAACAGAGGCTGCAGTGAGCCAAGATCGCACCACTGCAGTCCAGCCTGGTGACAGAGTGAGACTGCATCTCAAAAAAAAAAAAAAAAATTAGCTGGGCGTGGTGTCTGGTGCTTGTGTAGTATTTCTTTCATTTTTCTTTACAAGTTGAACTAGACACTACCATTGGAGAGGAAAAAGACTTATAGTGATCACAGTAAAGATGTAGCTGTAAGTTATGTGTTCAAGGTGCTATTACATTTCTAACAGTTGAGTCATACAGTAAATGTTTGGAGACCGCAAAATCATGTGTGAACTTCTTATGAATTGAGTACACCTCTCATCCTTGTCAGTCTCACCCATTCTCCTCTACATATATTGGCTGTTTCAGGACTCAGTGGCTTTTGAGGATGTGTCTGTGAACTTCAGCCAGGAGGAGTGGGCCCTGCTGGCTCCTTCACAGAAGAAACTCTACAGAGATGTGATGCAGGAAACATTCAAGAACCTGGCCTCTATAGGTAAGGATGACACCATTTTTTCCTTTTTTTTTTTTGAGATGGAGTCTTGCTCTGTTCCCCAGGCTGGAGTGCAGTGGTGCAACCTCAGCTCACTGTAATCTCTGCCTCCCGGGTTCAAGAGATTCTCCTGGCTTAGCCTCCCAAGTAGCTGGGATTACAGGTACCCGCCACCACGCCCGGCTAATTTTTGAATTTTTAGTATAGACCGGGTCTCACTATGTTGGCTAGGCTGGTCTCACTCCTGACCTCAGATGATCCACCCGCCTCGGCATCCCAAAGTGCTGGGATTATAGGTGTGAGCCACCACACCCAGCTGACATCATTTTTCATATAGTCAATTAGAGAACTAGCATTTCTTGCTCATTATCACTATTCCGGGATTTGGAATCTGAAAAGGGAATACTTTGGTAAATAAACCAGGCATGGTTGCGGCTCTTTTTTTTTTTTTTCAGACCACTCAGGGAGATACAGCTCATTTTGAACCTAGAATCTAATAATATTTGTATGATTTTTAATAATTTACGATGATTATTCTGGATCTATACTTTAGGGAAAAAATGGGAAGACCAGAACGTTGAAGATCAACACAAAAACCAGGGGAAAAATCTAAGGTGAGTTGCACTCACAAGAGATAGCAGTGTTCCTTGAAAGAATCTTAAAAATGTCAGGACACTTTTAAAACAAGAAATAAGCTCAGCTCCAAATGTATTTATTTATTTATTTATTTATTTTTGTTATTATTATTTTTTTCTTGAGAGGGAGTTTTGCTCTGTTGCTCAGGCTGGAGTGCATTGATATGATCTCAGCCCACTGTAGCCTCCACCTCCCAGGTTCAAGTGATTCTCCTGCCGCAGCCTCCTGAGTAGCTGGGATTACAGGCATGCACCACCACCCCCAGCTCATTTTTATATTTTTAGTAGAGACAGGGTTTTGCCATGTTGGCCAAATTGATCTCAAACTCCTGACCTCAGATGATCCACCTGCCTCAGCCTCCCACAGTGCTGCGATTAGAGGTGTAAGCCACCGAGTCCCAAATTTATTTATTGTCAGAAAATGTTTAACAAAATTGTTTTCTCAAGTGACACAGATGTCCACTGACTGAAAAATACTGTACTTGGGCTGGGCACTGTGGCTCATGCTTATAATGTGGTCATGGTGATGCACACCTGTAGTTCCAGCTACATGGGAGGCTGAGGTGGGAGGAGGGATTGAGCCCAGGAGATCAAGCCTGCAGTCACCCATGATTCCATCACTGTACTCCAGTGTGGGCGACAGAGCAAGACTGTCTCAAAACAAAACAAAAACCATACATCAATATTATTGTTTTGATAATAGCTATCAGTCACACAAGCCCTCTTGGAGAACATTTGATTATATTCATTTTCAGACACTTCAGCTGGGCACAGTGGCTCATGCCTGTAATCCCAGCACTTGGGGAGGCAGAGGCAGGTGGATCACCTGAGGTCAGGAGTTCAAGACCAGCCTGCCCAACATGGTGAAACCTCCATCTCTACTAAAAAAATACAAAAATTAGCTGGGTGTAGTGGCAGGCCCCTGCAATTCCACCTATTCAGGAGGCTGAGGCAAGAGAATCTCTTGAACCTGGAAGGCAGAGGTTGCAGTGAGCCGAGATCATGCCACTGCGCTCCAGCCTAGGTCACAAGAACAAGACTCTGTCTCAAAAAAACAAAACAACAAAAACCCAATTCAGACAGGGCAGAAAACTATTTCCCTGAAAATGATAAAAATTTAGTTCTGCTGCCAGGAGTGGTGGCTCATGCCTGTAATCCCAGTACTTGGGAAGGCCAAGGCGGGTAGATCACCTGAGGTCAGGAGTTCAAGAGCAGCCTGACCAACATGGTGAAACCCCATCTGTACTAAAAATACAAAATTAGCTGGGTATGGTGGCACATGCATGTAATCCCAGCCACTTGGGAGGCTGAGGCAGGAGAATCACTTGAACCCCAGAGGTGGAGGTTGCAGTAAGTTGAGATCACACCATTTCACTCCAGCCTGGGCAACAAGAGCAAAACTTTGTCTCAAAAAAAAAAAAAAGCAATTTAGTTTTACTACCTGATAATAAATGTAAAATCATTAATACTCAAACAATATTACTGTGCTTGTAATTTGTACAGAAGCCATATGGTAGAGAGACTCTGTGAAAGTAAAGAAGGTAGTCAATGTGAAGAAACCTTCAGTCCTAATCTCAGTGTGACCAAGAAGACTGCCGGAGTGAAATTAGATGAATGTACTGTCTGTGGAAAAGTCTTCATGCGTCGTTCATCCCTTACTAGACACATGAGGTCTCACACTGAATATGAGCTAATTGAGAAGCCATATAAATGTAAGGAATGTGGGAAAGCCTTTAGTTATCTCAAATCCTTTCAAAGACATGAAAGGAGTCACACTGGAGAAAAACCCTATAAATGTAAACAATGTGGAAAAACCTTCATATATCACCAGCCCTTTCAAACACATGAACGGACTCACATTGGAGAAAAACCCTATGAATGTAAGCAGTGTGGGAAAGCTCTTAGTTGTCCCAGTTCACTTCGAATTCATGAAAGGATTCACACTGGAGAAAAGCCCTATGAATGTAAAAAATGTGGGAAAGCCTTCAGTTGTCCCAGTTCTATTCGAATACATGAAAGAACTCACACTGGAGAGAAACCCTATGCATGTAAGGAATGTGGGAAAGCCTTCATTTCCCACACAAGTGTTCTAACACACATGATAACGCACAACGGAGACAGACCTTATAAATGCAAGGAATGTGGGAAGGCATTCATTTTTCCCAGTTTTTTACGAGTACATGAAAGAATTCACACTGGAGAAAAACCCTATAAATGTAAACAATGTGGTAAAGCCTTCAGATGTTCCACTTCCATTCAAATTCATGAAAGAACTCATACTGGAGAGAAGCCCTATAAATGTAAAGAATGTGGGAAATCTTTCAGTGCGCGCCCAGCCTTTCGAGTACACCTCAGAGTTCATACTGGCGAGAAACCCTATAAGTGTAAAGAATGTGGGAAAGCCTTTAGTAGGACCAGTTACTTTCGAATACATGAAAGGACTCACACTGGAGAAAAACCCTACGAATGTAAAAAATGTGGGAAAACCTTCAATTATCCTCTAGATTTGCAAATCCACGAGAGGAATCACACTGGAGAAAAACCCTATGAGTGTAAGGAATGTGCAAAAGCCTTCATTTCTCTTGAAAACTTTCGAAGACATATGATCACACACACTGGAGATGGACCTTATAAATGTAGAGACTGTGGGAAGGCATTCATTTTTCCCAGCGCATTACGAACACATGAAAGAACTCACACTGGAGAGAAACCCTTTGAATGTAAACAATGCGGAAAAGCCTTTAGTTGTTCCAGTTACATTCAGATCCATGAAAGAACTCACACTGGGGAGAAACCTTATGAATGTAAGGAATGCGGGAAGGCCTTTATTTATCCCACAAGCTTTCAAGGACACATGAGAATGCACACTGGAGAGAAACCCTATAAATGTAAAGAATGTGGGAAGGCCTTTAGTCTTCACAGTTCCTTTCAAAGACATGAAAGAATTCACAGTTGTGAGAAACCTCTTGAATGTAAGCAATGTGGTAAAGCCTTCAGTTTATCCACCTCCTTGCAAAAACATATGAGAATGCACACTCGATAGAAACTATATATGTGAGAAACGGGAAAGTTTTCAGTTCTAACAGATACTTTCAAAGTTATGAAAATTCCCACTGAAGAGAGAAATCCTATAAATGTAAGTAACATAGAAAGCGAGATACAGGATAATTTATGTACAGTCAGGTACCACTAATCATGTTTCAGTCAGCAATGGACCATATATAAGTTGGTGGCCCCTTAAGATTATATAACAGCTAAAACATTTCTATCACCTGCAATTTAGTAGCGGTAGTAACACCACAGCACAGCACATTGTTTATGATGCTGGTGTAAACCTGTTGCACTTCCAGTTGTATAAAAAGTACAACAGCTGGGCATGGTGGCTCACACCTGTAATCCCAACACTGGGAGACTAAAGCAGTAGGATTACTTGATGCTGGGAGTTTGTGACTAGCCTGGTCAACATAGACCCCCATCTCTACAAACAATAAAAACATTTTCTAGGTGTGGTAGCACACTCTGTAGTTCCAGCTACGTGGAACTGAGGCAGGAGAACTGCCTGAGCCCAGGAGTTTGAGGCTATAGTGGAACAAGATCACGGGACGGCAGTCCAGCATGGGTGACAGAGTGAGACTGTATCCAAAAAAAAAAAAAAAAAAAAAAAAAAAGGCTGGGTGCAGTGGCTCACACCTGTAATCCCAGCACTCTGGAAGGCTGAGGCTGAGGTGGGAGAATCACTTGAGGTCAGGAGTTCAAGACCAGCCTGGTCAAATGATGCAACCTTGTCTCCATTAGAAATATGAAAATTAGCTGGGTGTAGTGGTGCCACTGTCATCCCAGCTACTTGGGAGGCTGAGGCAGGAGGGAATCGCTTCAACCCTCGAGGTAGAGGTTGCAGTGAGCCGAGATCCGCTACTGCACTCTAGCCTGGGTGACACAGCAAGACTCCATCTCAAAAAAAAATTACACAGCACATATCCTTATGTGCAATATATACTTGATAATAAATGGCTATATTACTGGTTTATATATCTACAATACTGTTTTAGAATGTATTCCTATTTTTTTAACAGTTAACTGTAAGATAGTCTCAGGCAGGTCCTTAAGGAGATATTCCAGAAAAAAAGGGATGGTTATGATAGGAGATGATAGCTGCATGTGTGTGAGTGCCCCTGAACGTCTTCCGGCGGGACAAAATGTAGAGGTGGAAGACAGTGATACTGATGATCCTCACCCTGTGGAGTCCTAGACTAATGTGTGTTTGTGTCTTAGTCTTTAATAAAAATAAATTAATAGAAAAAAACTTATAGAATATGGACATAAAATATTTTTGTACAGCTGTACAATGTGTTTCAAGCTAAATTATTACAAAGTCAAAGTTTTTAAAAAAAGTTTATAAAGAAAATAATGTACAGTAAGTTAAGGTTTATTATTGAGGAAAAGGTGTTTTTATGAATGTAGTGTAGTCTAAGTGTACAATGTTTATAAATTCTGCAGTAGTGTACAGTAACATCCTAGAACCTCACATTCACTCACCACTCACTCACTCACCCAGAGCAACTTCCAGTCCTGCAAGCTGTGTTCATGGTAAGCATCCTATGCAGCTGCATCTTTTTTTGTCTTTTATACTGCATTTTTACTTCGTGTATTTTTTTTTTTTTTTTTTTTTTTTT
>PVKV010026261.1:0-28311 GCA_004027835.1 Alouatta palliata | reverse complement strand
AGTTGGATTATTCTTTAAACAGTTATACATATAACACATCTAGGAGTTCACCTAAAAATGAATGCATAGAACTTCATGGAGAAAAGTAAAGTTCTTATAAAGACCACTTTTAAAAACCTGAGTAACTTAGGACAAACACTGTGTTCATGAACAGGATAACTTGACATTGTAAGGATATTACTTTCTCCCAATATTAATCCATGGATTTAATGCAGTTCTAATCAAGATTCTAGCACAATTTGAGAACTCTGACAAACTAATACTAAAATGTATATAAATATATAAAAAGCAGGAATATCTAAGGTAATTTTGAAAAAATGAAGGAGAAGGATTCATTACACTAAATATCATGACCTAATACTAAGCCATAGTAATTTCAAAAACTGTGGTACAGGAACAGCTAAAGAGATTAATGAAGCAATATAGAGATTCCAGAAACATCCCCACATACATAGGAGACATGGTGTCTTAACTCAGTTGGGAAAGAATGAATAACTTGGTAGATTTGGGGGAAGATGGTTTACTGTATCAGAAGGATTAAATTGGATTTTTTCTTCTACATCTGAATGTGAAAGGTAAATCATAAAAGTAATCAAACAAAATGTAGAAAATATTTTTCCAACTTTAGAATTGAGCAGGGTCTTGAGCAAGATTTAAAAGAACAAGCCATAACAGGAAAAGATGAAGCATTTGACTAGATTTCAATTGAAGTTTCTGCTCAGAAAAGGACATCATCTACACATTTAACACATTGGTAGACTGTGAGAAGATATCTTCAGTGTCTAAAATGAAACTAGCATTAAAATGGAGAGAAATTCCTGAAAAATAGCAAGAAAATCTCAGGAAATCCAACTGAAAAAATAGGCAAAGCCTATAAAAATAAAATTAATAGAAGAGGAAACACTAACGGCTAATAAGCATATGAAGAGATACTCAACATCGATAATAATCAGAGAAAAGCAAATTAAAACAATGATATGCCACTTTACAGCCATCAGATTGGTAAACATTACAAAGTCAGAGAACATTAAGTGATAGTAAGAAGCATAAACTGAGCAGCCATTCTAAGTAACAATTTCTCAGTGCTCAGTGCAATTAACTATTCATCTACCCAACAATCCCCTATCTGGATATATACGTGCAGTAGAGAAATTTGCACAAGGCCATAACAACACATGCATTAGGATGCCTGCCATAGTTTTGCTTGTGACAGCACAGACTTTGATGTTCCTATACAATAACCACTCAAGGAATGGATAAGCAAATTGTGCTTTACACATACATTGACTTTAGGCCACAGTCGGGATTTAATTAGGTTTATACAGAGCAACATGAAGGGATTTCAAAAATATGGTGTGAGTAGGGGAAAGAAGGTTTTTGGCCCCAAACTTTTTATGTAAATTAATCAGAAACACATTTTAAAACTCTTTACCAACTATTTAGACATATCGAAATAAATAAATGAAAGGAGAACTGGGAAATGTATATTACATATATTAGAATGTGCTTATGATGTGGGAGAAGAGTTAAAGGGAGAGCTGGGGACAGAGGAGAAAACAAAATTAAGGGAAATAAAAATATGAGGAGCTTGCTCTGACCAGTGAACTAAGGAATATGAATAAATGTACCCTGGCAAGCTTGCTCCTCTCAAAAGGTGGGAAATTGCTTTACATGCATTATGTGATTTAATTCTTACAATCGGGTTATGAGGCAAGTATTATTTTTCATCCCATTTTGCAGTTTTGAAAACTAAGTCTCAGAGAGGGTAAGGAACTTTCCCAAGGCCACAAAGCAAGCCAGTAATAGGAAGCAGATTTGAACTAGGTTCTATGTGACTCTTACCAACACGCTCTACCACCTCTGTTCAAAGAACTCTACTAATGTTCAATGTGGTGTCATGTAACAAAGTGCAAGTACATTAAACTATTTCCCTAACATTTGAGTTTTCTTGGAATCTAAGATGTTCACGGATACAGATTTATTTTTAGCTGACTAGCAACACCTGACCAAGCAAAACAACAACTTGAGCTCAACAATTTCACAGCTTTTAATGAAACACAAATCCTAAACAAAAACTGTGTCTTGCAGCCCATCTTTTCGTCTGGTGCAGCAACTCATACCATAGACCATCTATTCCTGGATAAGTTGCATAGATTTTCAATGCCAACTATACAGTTATATAAAAGCCAAAATCTATATAAACTCGATATTATATTTTGCTTCACTTGAACAAAAACCTCAAGTAAATTTGCCATCCAAAATTACTTTGTAGCAAAAAAATGCAGTCTTGGAATTTCCTGAGACCCAAGTGTTGGCAGCCCTAAACAGCACCCAGCACATTATGTATGCTTGGTAAATGTTAAGCAGAAGGGTAGATGGATCGATAGATGAATAGGTGAGTTTGTGGACGGATGGATGGATAAATAGGTAAGTGGATGGATAGATAGATAAGTGGGTGTATGAATGGTGGATAGATGGGTAAATTGGTGGATGGTGGTAGGTGGACGGATGGATGGTGGGTAGGTAAATGGATGGATGGGTAAATGGATGGATAGGTCAAGTGTATGGGACGGTGGATAGATTGGTAAGTGCATGGATGGATGGATGGAGGAAGGACAGATAGATTGATGGATAGATAATTGATAGATGGATAGATGGATGGTGGATAAACTTGTGAGTGGACGGATGGTGGATAGACTGGTGAGTGGATGGATGGTGGATAGATTGGCGAGTGGATGGAGGGATGGATGAAGGATAGATGGATTGATGGATAGATAATTGATAGATGGATAGATGGATGGTGGATAGATTGGTGAGTGGATGGATGGGTGTATGCATAGGTGGGTGTATGGATGGTGGATAGATGAGTGAATAGATAGATGAATGGACAATAAATGAGTAGGCTGATGGACAGATGGATGGATGGATGACAGATGAGCAGGTAGATGGACGGATGTAGTAATGGATAAATGGGCAGATGAGTGAATGGATGGATGACAAATGGGTGGATAGGTGGATGGATGGGAGGTTGGGTGAATTATATGTATTCTTGTCTTCATGGCTGGGAATTTCAACTAATAACACAACCTAGATTCTTCCATGAGTATATCAGGGTAATTATCATATTTCACCCTCTCACCCTCCCCCATTAAAAAAAAACACTTTTGAAAAATTTAGTGCTGCTTTAAGCTGGTATTTTCTCTTAACTTTCAGGAAACTTATTAATCTGCCAATGACTACTCCAAAAGTACAAGCAGCCCGGAGGATGACAGCAGCGTGACGGAGGTCAAAAACTATCCTAGAGACCCAAAGACCTTGGAAACTGCCTCTTGTTCTTTGTTGCCTTGTATTTTTGCTTTGTCTTGGTGTTGGGAGGACAGGTGAAGAGAAAACTCATCATTAGCTCAACAGAATATCAGTGCTTTCAGATAGAGTAAGCTACACCAGACCCTTGGCTGGGCTCTCATGTTCTTAAATGCCACAGGAAATGTGCTGCCTTGAGGTACTCTTTAGAGATGCCAGTCCATCTAGCAGGGTCCCAGCTGCTGCCTCTACTTGCCTACCTCACTGCCTCTCTCTACACATTGAGCTCGACTGCCTTCCTCTACGGTGCTCCTTGCACTGGGCAAAGTCTCCAGGATTCCGTATCAAATTTGCTCATGACATAGACAAGGACTCAAGAGACCAGAAACTAAGACGTGAAAAATTGCAACTTATATTCCTAAAATAATCAGTTTCAATTTCCATAAAACATTTCCCCACTGGATCATTTTCACTTGAGCTTTGTCCAGTGCCTTTAAACCTTTAAACAATGTTCTGCCTGCTTGCAAGTTATAAGGAGCTCAAATACAGACACAGTAACATAGATGTAGCTTTCTTTCATAAAAATGTATGTGCTTTTTTCTGTATGGCAGCCCAGCCTAGTAGGGCCTTCATTAAGAAAGGTGGTAAATTACTTCCATGTTTCCATATAAACCACCTAGGTTGAAATGCAGAAAAATATCAAAAACTCCTCTCTTTAGCTTAGAGAATATTTTTCCTCAATTCTCAACTGAAGAAGGAAATTTCAGGATTATAGGATTCTATTTCATGAGTTCTAGTTCCTGGCCTTAGGTAATTTGCTTAACTTTCTTAAGCCTAAATTTGTTCATGTGTAAAATGGAAAGAAAACACTCACTTTCTGACATTGTTATAAAGATTCTTTAATTCTGTAAAGAGTTTTTGAGAACCTGCTCCAGGCAAGGTTCTAAAGTCAAGATTGGGGATCCAGAAATAACACAGAGTGCATGAGATCAGGAAGCTCACAGGTGAGAGGGATGCTCATCAACAAGACGATACAGCAGGTACACTACTCACCATAGCAGAGACACAGTCTCAACCTAGATGCCTACCAACAAGACAATACAACCAGCACGCTGCTCACAATAGCAGAGACACCTAGATGCTCATCAACAAGACAATACAGACAGTAAGCGCACTATTTACAAGAGCAGAGACATGGAATCAACCTAGATGCCCATCAGCCATGGACTGGATAAAGAAAACCTGGTACATATACACCATGGAATGCGACACAGCAATAAAAAAGAATGAGACTGTATCCTTTGCAGCAACAGAGATGGAGCTAGAGACCATTCTCCTAAGCCAGTTAACACAGGAACACAAAACAAAATACCGCATGTTCTTTTTCTTTTTTATTTTTTTAAGATGGAGTCTCGCTCTGTTGTCCAGGCTGGAGTGCAGTGGTGTGATGTCAGCTCACTGCAGCCTCCACCTCCTGGGTTCAAGTGATTCTCCTGTCTCAGCCTCCAGAGTGCCTGCCACCACACCTGGTTAATTTTTGTAGAGATGGGATTTCACCATGCTGGCCAGGCTGGTCTCAAACTTCTGACCTCAGGTGATCCACCCACCTCACCCTCCCAAAGGGCTGAGATTACAGGCATGAGCCACCACACCCAGCCTTAATACTGCATGTTCTAACTTATAAGTGGCAGCCATACATTGAGTACACATGAACACAAAGAAAGGAACAATGGGGCCTGCTTGAGGATGGAGGGTGGAAGAAGGATGAAGCCAAGTATCATGCCAATTACCTGTGCGACAAAATTATCTGTGCACCAAACCTCCGCAAGGTGCCATTTACCCATGTAACAAACCTGCACATGCACCCTTTGAATGTAAAATAAAAGTTGGAAAGGAAAAAAGAAATACAAGTGCTAATGTCGGAGGTAAGAAAACTGGATTCAGAGTCATTGAGACCTGAATTGAAATCTTACTTTTTGCCATTTCCTCTTTGTATGATACAGGGAAAATAAGCTAGAGCCTCAGCTTCTATATGGAGGTAATAATGCCTTTCTCTTGTTTTTATTAAGATTAAATTAGATATTGCCTGGTAAGGCACTTAACACAGTATCTTGCCCATAAAAAGCCTTATATGTCATGGAAAACACAAGATGATGTAACACTAATAACCAAGCCCAATGTCTGATAAGCAGTAACAGCACAGGAGCACTATGAATGTTAGACCATATCCCTGCCCACATCATCTCTTCCCTCACAAATCAGGTCACTACTTAAATCAAGTAGGGCAAGGCAAGAGCTAGAAATGGACTGAGGCCGGGCGCAGTGGCTCACGCCTATAATCCCAGCACTTTGGGAGGTGGAGGCAGGTGGATCACCTGAGGTCAGGAGTTCGAGACCAGCCTGACCAACACGGAGAAACCCAGCCTCTACTAAAAATACAAAACTAGCTGGGCATAGTGGCGCCTGTAATCCCAGCTACTTGGGAGGCTGAGGCAGGAGAATTGCTTGAACCTGGGGGGTGGAGGTTGCAGTGAGCTGAGATGGCGCCATTGCACTCCAGCCTGGGCAACAAGAGCGAAACTCAGTCACAAAAAAAAAAAAAAGAGAGAGACAAAAAAAAAGAAAGAAAGAAAGAAAGAAAGAAAAGAAAAAAAAATAGACCTAAGATCTTAGAGATGCAAAGCTGGGAGAAAATTCCAGTAGCTGACTGCCTGCAAATCGCACGCTGGTCTCTCTCTGGTGCAGAGAGAAGTATTCTTGCATTCATAAGGCTTTACTGATCTACTGCTACAAGGTAGGGGGAGGACAAGGCACAGCAGAGGCAAATGCCATATCCTCAGAGCGTGGATATAGGGCAACCATGGCGAATGCTAGAAATGAGAATCTTTGGCAGGATTGGGCTGAGACCCTCTGATGAGCTATGGACTGGAGCAGTTACTCCAGCCTCAACACAGTGGCGAAGGGAGAGGACTAACATTTTATTATGGACATGAGCAATGCTGGTATAGACCACACTCTCCCATCCATGAGGATTTACTGAAACTTGGAAAATACAAGTATTTAGGACTCTTGGAGGAAAATGCCAGAAACCAGAGTTAAACTGACTCAGGCAAAAAGTAAAAATATATTAGCCTGCCTAATTGAAGGGTAAGACTTCAGGCATGGCTAGACACTGGTATCCAAGGGACATGATCAGGAATCTCCCTTCCTTTCTCAGCTGTTTTCCTCTGTTTTGATGTCCTTCAAGAATGCCCGTTTTTGTCCAGGCATGGTGGCTCATACCTGTAATCCCAACAATTTGGGAGGCTTAAGTGGGAGGATCACTTGAGCCCAAAAGTTTGAGATTAAACTGGGTAACACAGTGAGACCCCAACTCTACAGAAAATTTTTTAAAAAATTAGCTGGGCATGGTGTTGCATGCTTGTGGTCCCAACTACTTGGGAGGCTGACGAGGGAGGATCACTTGAGGATGGGAGGTTGAGGCTGCAGTGAGCTATGATCACACCACTGTACTCCAGCCTGGATGACAGAGCAAGACCCTGTCTCCAAAAAAAAAAATTTTTTTTTTTTGTTAGCCAGCCATGATAGCACATACCTGTAGCTCTAGTACTCAGGGGAATAAGGCAGGAAGATCTCTGTAGCCTAGGAGTTTGAGGTTGCCATGAGCCATGATCGCACCACAGCACTCCAGCCTGGGTGACAGAGAGAGACCCTGTCTCAGAAAAAACAAAAATAAACATTAAAAAAAAACCTTTCCCTGGAAAGCAAAGATAACCAAGAGTAGGTTTATGTCTTGTTCTTTCAGGAATTCCAATCAAAAAACAAAAAATTATCTTTCCCAATAGTTAGAGCAAATGTCTCAGAATTCTTATTGGTTCTGGTTGGTCCAATCTGATGCTTTTGACTGGTCAGGTCTGGGCCTTTTGCCCACCCTTAGCACCAGGAATAAAGCGGGCCCATCTGAGCCACCTGCCTTGGAGGAAGGGGAAGGGGAGGATAGATCCTCCTAGGGAAATAGGGGTGTTATTATTCAGAGATCATTAACCTGTGGACAGATAAGAACTCCAGGTATCAACGACACTTCCCTACCACTCTTTTTCTAGGCATCCACAGCACATCTGAAGACATATTCAGAAGCTAACCAATCTCAGATGATTTCAGCAGGGGTAAAGAAGAGAAACAGACTCAGAAATGCTATTACAACAGTTAATTATGTCGAATTTATCACCCTGATTGATCACACAGCATTAACCTGAAGAACACCAAGCCAAGTTTTTTTTGACAAATATGAGGCAAGGTTTCCAAAAAACTAGCAGATATGACTGTGACTTACAAAATGGAAAAAGTAAACAAGAAACACAATTTGATATGATTTAATAAAAGATTTGTTTCCACCACTTCTCCTGGGAACCTCAGCACATTTTCTTTCCACTGACAGTTATTATCTCTACTTTTATTGAGCAAATACACCCGGAACACAGCTGCTGAGGATCAGTAAAGAAAATCATTCTTCTATTAATAAGACTGTTATTAGCAGGGAAAAAAAAAATCCATGTTTGAGAGTTTGCACTGAAGTTACAGGCCATTCTGAAGAAATATGGCTGACTAGGGCCAACATTATTTCAGGCAATTTCATGATCAAATGTCTTATTAGGTTGTTTAAAATTTTTATAGAGACTGTAAATCAGAACTATTTTCTATTTGCCCTAAATATTTAGGTGCTACAGGGAAAGCAGATCAAATTAAAGGGTATTGTGCACATTTTTTACTGGGAACTCCCAGGGATGTAAATCATTTCACTTACAGCATGGAGCTCCTTAGCACACATGCTTGTGGCAACAATGTTCCAAGCTCCTCCAGCACTCTCATTAAAGTGATGATTTGGGTTGCAATGACAGTGTCAAGTTCTTCCCATGTTCAATTAGGGACCATGTGGCAAGACCCAAAGCTTCCCCAAAGATCCTACAGGAATAAGTTTTGAGCCACCCTATTCCATTATTTCAGCCTGAAATAACATCACGGGACAAGAATCAGAAGACAGAGGAGCAGACAAATGTGTGTAGACATGCTGGAAGGAATCTTTCTTTTTAGAAACAGGGTCAATATCTATTAAACTTTAAGATGTATATCTCTTGACCTGGCAGTTTCTGTATTTGAGATTTAACCTACTGATATACCCAGGCATGTGAATAAAGTATCTTGCTGCATGCAACAGGATATTTAATGTAACCTTGATTATAGTGGCAAACGCTGGGAAACAATCCAAATGTCTTTCAATATGGCACTGATTAAATAAATTACGGCACAGCCTCACAGTGAAAAACAAATGCAGTCATTAAACAGAATGAAATGGGTCTAGATAAATTGAAATAGGACTACCTCTAAGACATGTTGTTAAATAGGAAAAAAGAAAGTGCAGAGAAACAAGCATAGTATGATACCATTTTATATTTTTTTAACATATGCAAATGTGGTTATGCCCACAGAGAATACCTCTGGAAATAAAGTCAATATTTGCCTCAGTGGATAAAAAAGGGACCAGCCTTATTTTCACCGTTATATCTTTTGGTACCACTTTTTACTATGTGTGCATATGTAATTTTTAAAATAAATTTTGTAAAAAAAAAAAAAAAAAGAAATATGGCTCCTTGCAATAAATCTAACAAGAAAGATAAAAGATTTATTGAAGAAAATAATAAAACTATTTAGACATACATGAGCATTCTTGAAAAATGGAGAAATACATTATTTTTTTGGGTGGTATGGTAAGCTGGTTATTGTTCCCGACTCTTGATTCCCTCCCTTAACAGAATTATACATCCTTGCACCTTTGCAATTTTCCCACTGTGTGTGGAATGTACATCCTGACCCACTAATGTCAGTCTTGCTAGTGCCAATAGTGTTTGTAAATGTGCTGCAAGTCCAGGCTTTATATGTGCCTCTGTGGTCTGGTTTGGCCCCTTGCACTCCTGCCATCTACCCTGAGAAGTGCAAACCTTAGGGAGCCATTGGTCCCAAAATAAAAAGATACATAGTGCAGACCAGGACCAACCCACAGCCTGGAGTCAAGCCAGGCAACAGACCCCAGCAGAACCACAGCATATGCAGACCTGTAAAGAAAAAATAATAATTTGTTGTTGTCAGCAAGATTTGGGTGAATGTTTGTTACATAATTTTACTGTAGCAATAGCTGACAGATACATACGGGAAAACTACATTATTTCCTTTGGCTCTATTCCACCTCCACTAGGAAAATGTTCCTGATAAACCTCGCTCCACACCAGACCGTGATCTCTTCAATCACAGGAGCTGTGTATTATTCATCCCTATATTCCTCAGCTTCTTCACAGGGCCTGATAGAGAATTTCAAGAACACAAAAAATTACTGACTAGTGCCTGTAAAGTAGCCACCTCTACCCAACAGTTAATCTCTGCCAGATCACATAGTTTATTTACTTCAGACCATGCATAACCATCAGTAATCATCCTTCTATTTTGTTATCTTATGTCTCCCTCACAACAGTGTAAACTTCCTAGAAGAAATGAATCAATGAAGGGGGGAGAAATGAATGCATGACTTTCTTACTGATTTGCGTAAGTACTCATACATTTTTTTTCTGCCATTCTCTTCAAACTTCTCAGTCTGCCTTTCAAAAGCTGGTCCCAAATGCTTCCCAGTTTGATCACTCACTGCTTCCCTGAGGCAATTATATGTAGTCATTCACCATGGCCCACCCATTACCCAAACTTTTCCTTTCTCTGCAACATTAGCGCGGTGTTCCCTATGTTATGGATACCCTTCTCTACTATCCCTGCTTATTTAAATCCTGACCATCTATATTATTTTGCAATAGGTTCAGCTATGAGTAACTGTAAAACTCAAAACAGCAATGACCTAGGCAAAGGTTTATTAATTTCTGTTGTTTAGTAAATGTAGAAATATCAGAAAAGAATTGGAAAGGTAATCTGTGGATTTAGAGAAACAAGATCCTCCTAGCTTATTGCTCTGCCGTGAGAGTCTTCCATTCCTAAACTTACTTCATGATCCAAGATGGCTGCTAGAGCTCCAGCTATTACATTCTCATTCCAGGCAACAGAAGGGAAGACTTCAACAGACTTCCACTTCAACAGAAGTGGAAGAAGAACATGACTTCTCCCTGGAATGAAATTCTCCAGAAATTACACACACCATTTTTGTATATGGAAACTTAGTCACATGGAATCACTCAGCTGAATAGGAAACTGTACTGGTTTTGCTAGGTCACAAACCACTACTCAGCAGCTTTAAATAATAAGAATTTATTTAGCACATGATTCTGCAGGCTGGCAATTTGGGCTGGGTCTAGCTGGGCAATTGTTATGCTCTTGATTGGGCCCATCTCAGGTACCAACAGTTAGCTGCCTGGTTGGTTGGGTGCTGATTGGTTCTTAACTGGGCTGTCTCCTCTCCATGTGGTATCCCATCCTCCCAAAGGCTAGCTGGGGCTGGTTCACATGGTGGTTGAGCAGGATCCCAAGAGACTGAGTGGAAGTGTGCAGGTTATCTTGAGATCTAGGCTCAGAACTGGCACGCTGTCACCTCCATCACATTGTATTAGCCAATACAAGTCACAAGACTGGTGTGGATTCAAGGGTGGCGAAATAGACTCTAAATAGGAGGAGCTACAATGTCACATTGCAAAGGGGTGTGCCTATAAAGAGGGGAATAATGGTGGCCATTGTTGCCATCACTATTTCACAGAACTACAGTCTTAACTGAGGGACAGCTTGCATTTTCTGTGACACCAACTTTTAAAGCCCAGTTCAAAACACACTCTCTCCTCCCAGAAGTCTTCCTTGACTACTGAGCTAGAATTCTGACCACCAAATATTTTTACCCATTTGTTCTGTGGCCTTTGCACAGCTACACACGGAGAGACACTGTCCTATCAATGATAGCTCAGGATAATAGAAGGTAAGTCCTTTGCCAGCCTCAGCAGCCACCAAGAACTTAGACCCCATCTTCACCAACATACAAACATTTCTGTTGAAACAAGAGCCCTTAAGGCCGGGTATGGTGGCTCACGCCTGTAATCCCAGCACTTTGGGAGGCCGAGGCGGGTGGATCACGAAATCAAGAGATCAAGACCATCCTGGCCAACATGGTGAAACCCCGTCTCTACTAAAAATACAAAAATTAGCTGGGCATGGTGGCACGTGCCTGTAGTCCCAGCTACTCGGGAGGCTGAGGCAGGACAATTGCTTGAACCCAGGAGGCGGAGGTTGCGGTGAGCCAAGATCACGCCATTGCACTCCAGCCTGGGTAACAAGAGTGAAACTCTGTCTCAAAAAAAAAAAAAAAAAAGAAACAAGGGCCCTTTTAATTTAAAAGTAATAGATCCCTTGTTTCAGTGGCAAGAGTATGAAATTATTACTTTTGCTTTCAGCAAATCCACAAAAGGCACAAAGAATCCACATGCCCCAAAGGTAAGAGGTCAAATACTGAAATCTGGAAGGAATCCCTTAGCATCCAGAGCATGAAGAGATATATACATTCTTCATCAGAGAGGGTGTCAGAACTAGTCCATGGGTACACTGGCATTTTTCTTTCTCCCTTTGTAACTTTTTATCCTCTCGATATGACTGGAATATAAATCAATAGCCTAGAGTCCTTCTGGTTAATGAGGTTCTCATTTGGGAAGTTGCAGCCTAGGAGGTTATTAAAAAGAAAAAGAAAGGCTTCTATAAACACTTCCTGCCAGCTACTGAGAACTAAGGAGGAGGGAGAGCACAGGGGTAACAGCACAAAACAGGACCATCAGGGGAAGAAATCTGCAAAAGAGGAAGAATTCTCGGTCCACATCCCTGGCAGAGGATCCAAGAAGTCCAAAGTGCAAAAGAAAACCACTGGGAAGAAAGGAGGAGGGGCAGGAGAGCCTTCCACTCATCCAAACAGACCACTGCTGTCCAAAGGGAGGTAGGAGGGCAAAATCCCTGCCTGCGGATGCTTCCTAAATGTTTATGAAAAATACTAAGACATTAAAAGTTGGAGGAGGGGTGGTCTTGGCATCTTTCCTTAACTCATACAAGAATAGTAAGAGCTTGCATTTGTTGAGTGACCACTGTGTACTGGTCCATATAAAGCTTGCCTTTTTTTTTTTTTTGAGACTGAATTTCACTCTTGTTGCCCAGGCTGGAGTGCAGTGGCACGATCTCAGCTCACTGCAATCTCCACTTCCTGGGTTCAGGTGATTCTCTGCCTCAGCTTCCTGAGTAGCTGGCATTATAGGCACATGCCACCATGCCCAGCTAATTTTTGTACTTTTAGTAGAGACAGGGTTTCACCATGTTGGCCAAGCTGGTCTTGAACTACTGACCTCAGGTAATCTGCCTGTCTTGGCCTCCAAAAGTGCTGAAATTACAGCATGAGCCACCGTGCCTGGCCAAAGCATTTTTTTAATTTTTTAAAAGTTGTATATATTTAGGGGGTATAGGTGCAGATTTCTTACCTGCATACATTGCATCATGATGAGGTCTAGGCTTTTAATGTACCTATTACCCAAATAGAGAATGCTGTACCCAAGAGGTAAGTTTTCAACCCTCAACTCCCCTCCTACCTTTCCACCTTTTGTAGTCTCCAGGGTCTGTCATTTTACTCTGTATGCCTGTGTGCACCCATTGTTTAGCTCCCACTTATAAATGAGCACATGCAGTATTCAACTTTCTGTTTCTGAGTTATTTCACATAGGATAATGGCCTTCAGTTCTATCCATGGTGCTGAAAAGACATAGTTTCATTTTATATGCATTAATTATCTCAATTTATCTTCTCCACAAGGCCATAAGCCTGGAGCTATTATTAACCACATCTTCACAAGGATCCTGGTGATGCTAACACTTTTCCCAAGGCCACTTGGTTAATAAGTGGAAGAAGTAGAGTTCAAATCAGTTTCTCTGACTGCGTAGGCCGGACTTTTGGACCTTTGCACCATCCTGGTCATTGACACCATGGTAGAGTATAAAAGGAGATGTTTCAGAGCCTACCACAGAATCATCTATCTTCAAGATTACCCATGGGATGAGGCCATTAATAGACACAGTCTCTTTCATTAAAGAGCTCCTGAACTTTATGAAAAGACAACTGAGTGTTTACAAGTAAGAATGAAGCAACAACCACCATAATAAATTGACTCATTGTGTTGTGTTAGGTACTATGCTAACTATCTAGATTATCTCACTTAATGCACTGATGTAAGAAGTATCGTCCCCATTTCACATGTGAGAAAATAGAAGCTCAGAGAAGGTATGTCACATGGCCAGGATCTCACAGTCAAGGAGTAACAGAGCTAGAATTCAAACCCAGGTCTGAAACCAAAGAGCAGGCTGTTTATTGTTCTGGGGTGCCTCCTTAAGGGGGCAACTTGGTCATTCATTGCTTCATTAACTCTTCAAATACAAACTATTACTGTGTGTGGAAAAAATTTTTAATTTCTGAAATTGAGGTGGGGGACTAGAAAGAAACTCATTATATTTTTGTTTGACTGAAAGACACAAACCTTCCAATTGTAAAAAATGCAATAACTGTAAAGCATAATAATGCTAAGTGCAATAAAATGAGATATAGCTGCAATCATTTTTGTATAAGCTAATTTCAGAAGTGACAGCCATATTCCATTTAATAGAAGTAAGCCAGTAAGTCCAGCCCATGCTGAGGGGAGGGGATTATACAAGGGCATGAATACCAGGAGACGGGGATCACTGGGGTCCCTCATAGAGGTTGCCTGCCACATTGTACCTTTCATAAGGCCACAAGTACCTTTCAGTCATCCTATCACCTAATTTGTTTACATGCAACCTACTTTCTCACTGAAAATCATGCTATAAATTGAGTTCTCCATCATTCTCAAGAATATGGAATCAAGGTAAGGCCCTGGGTTTCAAGCTTTTTGATGACAAAGGTTTCTTCAAATAAAATCTTCCTCAAGGTGAATGGATATACTTATTATGTTGTATTATAAAACAGAATACTTCTCAAAATGAAAAAATAGAAAAGAATGACTGATACACACAATACCGTAGATGAATATCCAAAGCATTATTCTAAGCAAAAGAAGCCAGCAGTACATACTGTATGATTTCATTCATACGAAACTCCTCAAAAGACAAATCTAAAGTAGTTCAGTGGGCCAGGCATGGTGTCTCATGCCTGTAATCCCAAAAATTTGGGAGGCCGAGCCAGGTGGATTGCTTGAGCCCAGGAGTTCAAGACCACCCTGGACAACATGGAGAAACCCCATCCCTACAAAAAATACAACAATTTAGCCAGGCATGGTGGTACATGCCTGTAGTTCCAGCTACTCAGGAGGCTGAAGTGGGAGGATTGCTTGAGCCCAGGAAGCAGAGGCTGCAGTGAGCGGAAATCATGCCACTGCACTTTAGGCTCCACAAGAGACTGAGACAGGACAGGGGAGGGGGAGGGGAGGGAGGGGGAGGGGAAGAAAGGAAGGAGGGAAGGGGAGAAAACAAAAAAGGGAATGGGAGGAAAGAAAAAAGGGAAGGGGAAGAAAGAAAAAAGGGAAGGGGAGGAAAGAAAAAATGGAAGGGGAGGAAAGAAAAAATGGAAGGGGAAGAAAGGAAAAAGACAAGAAGGAAAGGAAAAAGGGAAGGAAACGAAAGGAAAAGGGGAAGGGAAGGGAAAGAAAAAGGGAAGGAAAGGGAAGGAAAAAGGGAAGGGAAGGAAAAAGGGAAGGGAAGGAAGCAAAGGAAGGTTCAGTGATTGCCTGGGCTTGGGGTGGAGATTAAGGATTAACTGGGAAGAGAAGCAAGGAGTCCTGTCCAACTCTTACTTGATCCCCACTGTTGGAGGTGGGGCCTGGCGGGATGTGTTTGGATCATGGGGGCAGATCTCTCATGAATGATTTGACACCATCCCTTTGGTGGTGTTCTTGTGATAATGAGTTTACACAACACATGATCATTTACAAGTGTGTGGCACCTCCCCCGCGACAGAGGTGCCTCCTCCTCCTTGCTTTCCACCACGATTACAAGCTTGGGGCCTCCCTAGAAGCTGATGCTGGAGCTATGCTTCCTGTACAGCCTGCAGAACCATAAGCCAAATAAACCTCTTTTCTTACAAATTACCCAGTCTCAGCTAATTCTTTATAGCAATGCAAGAACAGCCTAATACATCATCACAAAAACTTCTTTGCCTAAGACCTGCAGAGATAGACATGTCCTATCAGGCCCTCCTCAGCCCAACTTCTAACACCCACAGAAAACCCTGAAAAGTGAGAACCGAGCCAACATCCTGAACATCCTCTGATGGCTGTGAAAAGATAGTGAACGTCAGCTGTTATTAACACCTGATAATCATTAAAACTAGACTATTGACAAGCAGCAGGCTTCTTTCACACTCGAAACATACCAGCCCCATTCTGAAACGATGGCTAAATTAACCCCAGAGAAACAGTCAGTAACCTCTGCCTAACACCCTGTTCACTCTTCAGGTGAATAAGCGCCTTCTTCATCAGCTGACTTGAATAAATAAATGACTGAGTTATACATTTTCCTGTACTTGACATGTAAGCCTTGCTGTAGAATATGATAGCAACATAAATAATAAAGATGGCCATTGCTTACTGAATTACTTACTGTATGTTGTCTTTTACACAGCATATTGTGGCCTCTATATATGCTACAGTTATAATCCTAACCCTAAGCCCATTTAACTTTATCGATATAATAAGAAAACGGATACAAAGAGTGTAATCTAGTCACCCAATATCATGCAGCTAGTGTGGTGTCTAAGGTCTGTTTGTTCCAAGCCCCAGGTTTAGAGCGAGACTAACTGGACCTGACCATCAGGAAAAATGAATAAACAGACAAAAACTTTACTACTGAGATGCCCCAGGATAATATGTACAAGTCTCCGAAGCCTAGCACACTGTATGGCACATAGTAGGTGCTCAATAAAGTCTTGTGCCATGAATGAAGAAAACGAGAACTCCTTATGGATTGTTTTTTGGGTTACAGAATATGACCCCTGGACAAAGCGTCACGATGTGATTAAACAGGCTTGTTTTCTACTCCACAGGTAATCCAATGCGGAGAGTTAGTATCAGAAAATACATCAGTGTATATAAGATAATCCACCTTTCAAAGGAGGCTGAATGGCAGCTCAAAGACATAGAAAGAACCTCGGGCAAGCTTATCCAACCTATGGTCCAGGACAGCTTTGAATGGGACCTGATATAAATCCATTAACTTTCTTAGCTCATCAGCTGTCGTCAGTGTTAGCATATTCTTTGTGTGGCCCAAGACAATTCTTCTTCTTCCAATGTGGCTCAGGAAAGCCAAAAGATTAGATACTCCTGATCTAGAGAAAAAGCATATTTTCTCCCCAGTATCACAAAGGGATGTCATAACAAAATATTCTAAAATCAGAAAGGACCAAGAAAAATTGGGCAACTATCCAAAATGAAATAACGTTAATTCATAAAATTATGAAATATTAGTCATGGTTTGATTTATTCCCCAGCCATTTAACATCACTGCATCAACAACACAGAAACAAAGAAGTTCTCTCAAAATGAATAATGGATACCTTCAATCAATCATGGCATAACCAGGAAATGGAATGCTTTGAAGCTATTAAAAAGTGTAATTGGCCAGTTGCAGTGGCTCACGCCTATAATCCCAGCACCATGGGAGGCTGAGGCAGGCAGATCACTTGAGCCTAGGAGTTCAAGACCAGCCTAGCCAACATCACAAAACCCTGTCTCTACTAAAAATACAAAGAATTAGCCAGGCATGGTGGTGCATGCCTCTGGTCCTAGCTACTCGGGAGGCTGAAGCAGGAGGATCACTTGAACCTGGGAGGCAGAGGTTGCAGTGAGCCAAGATTGCACCGCTACACTCCAACCTGACCAATAGAGCAACACCTTGTCTCAAAAAAAAAAAAAATATTAAGTAAACAGTGTAATCAACACATATTTAAGGAGGTTTTTGTTTGTTTGTTTTTTGAGACAGAGTTTCGCTCTTGTTGCCCAGGCTGGAGTGCAATGGCGCCATCTCCGCTTACTGCAAGCTCTTCCTCCGGGTTCCAATGATGCTCCTGCCTCAGCCTCCAGAGTAGCTGGGATTACAGGCATGTGCCACCACATCCAGCTAATTTTGTATTTTTAGTAGAGACAGGGTTTCTCCATGTTGATCAGGCTGGTCTCGAACTCGTGACCTCAGGTGACCCACCCGCTTTAAGGAGTTTTAATAATTAAATGAATAAAGTCAGTAATGAAACAGAAGATGAAGTGTAATCCCACTTTGCCTAAAGTATAAACTGTTTAGAAAAAGAATCTGGAAGGATGTGGAATAGAGAAATGTGCACAGTTTTTTCTAGACGGTAAGCTTATAGGTGATTTTTAATTTTATTTTTTTCTTTTTTTTTTTTATTATACTTTAAGTTCTGGGGTACATGTGCAGAACGTGAAGCTTTGTTACATAGGTATAAACGTGTCATGGTGGTGTGCTGCATCCATCACCCCGTCATCTACATTGGCATATCTGTGTTTTGAATTTTTATATAGCAAATGTGAATTGATTGCTGAATCAAAACTAAATACAACCTGTTGTCCTGGTGGTGTTTAAATCGAGGACTAAGGAGCAGTCAGAGCCTAAAGTGGAACCCAGGAAAGGAACAAGAAGCTGGAAATTCAACCAGGTTTGGCAATTAGCAAAGGATCTGAGAGAATTTAGGTGGAAATTAGAAACTGTTAAAAAATGAAGGAAGCACTTTTCAAACCTTACACTACTAACGGTTCATGATAATGCCTCCCAAAACTGTCTTAATTATTTTTCAATATGTCAATGAAGCAAATGTCATTTCTAGCTATCTAAAAATGTCTCGATGCCTGATACCTAGTAGAAAAAAACAGCCACAGTTTGTCTACCATTTTCAGTTTCTGTATCATTTCAGCAGCCTGGGGAAGAACTTTTCTTACCGTATCAGCTCTCAGGTAGCTTTCTAACTAGACAATTCCATATCCCCAAAGACTCTATCATGGAAAAGGAATAGGCCTGGAAGTCAAGAAAGGCAGCCCAGATCTGCTCTTCAGGCTGTGTGACCTTAGGCAAGTCCCTCCCCATGGTCTCAGCAGGTTGATCTATGGAGCCCAATCAACAGGATCCTCTCCCCTAGGAATTTCAAACTTGGAATCCGAGTGGAAAGTGAGACACATGAATGACAGAACTCAAGAAAGGTAGGGGCTGGGTGCCGTGGCTCACGTCTCTGATCCTAGAACTTAGGGAGGCCGAGGCAGGAGGATTGCATGAGGCCAAGAGTTCAAGACCAACCTGGGCAACATAGCAAGACCCTGTATCTACAAAAAAAAATTGAAAAATTAGCCAGGCATGGTGGCATGTGCCTGTAGCCTCAGCTACTCGGGAGGCTGTGGTGGCAGGATCGCATGAGCCCAGGAGGTCAGGGATGCAGTGAGCTATGATGGTGCCTCTAGACTCTAGTCTGGGTGACAGAGTAAAACCCTGCCTCTAAAAAAAATAAAAATAAAGACAAAAAAACAAGAGGTAGATCATGAATTCCATCTGCTGCTAAGCTTCTGAAGCTATATTAGTATTTTCCTACGTAAATTCCTCTCATTCAGTGAAAGCACCTGTTATCCTAACAATCAAGAATTTATTTTCCTTACATTAATCAGAGTCAGTTTCTATTGAATGGAAGCAGTCAACATTTAGCTACTGTGGCTCAGACAGAAGGAAGTCCTTCCTGCCAGCGTGAAAGGAATTGGTCAGTCAGGCAAAGGAGTTTGACCCACAGGGAAAAGCTGCCACAAACAGTGACTGTCATCCTTGGGCTAAAAAGAAGGGGACCCATGGGGCAAGCTGTCACATTCAATAAGGATTCTCGGTCAGCCCAACCACACTCTCTGAGCATCAAGGCATGAATTCCCACAGGGCGAGGCAGCAGAGAGGAGCAACAGTGAGCATGATGGGTTATCTGTCTCCCAGCTCCCCACAGCCCACTGACCACACTCACCTGAAGACCTACCAGCCTCACTCAGGGCACCAACTTCTTGCATCTGTGAGTTTTTGCAACTGCTGTTGGAATCCCTCTAACACATTGCTAAGCAACTGGGAACCATTTTGCTCCCCCAAGAAACATCTGACAACATCTGTGGACATTTTTTGGTGATCACAAATTGGGAATGTGAGCTGGGAAGGGTGGCTCATGCCTGTAATCCTAGCACTTTTGGAGGCCAAGGCAGGTGGATCACTTGAGGTCAGGAGGTCAAGACCAGCCTTGTCAGCATGGCAAAACCGTATCTCTACAAAAAGGACAAAAATTAGCATGTGTGGTGGTGGGCACCTGTAGTGTCAACTACTTGGGAGACTGAGGCAGGAGAATTGCTTGAACCCAGGAAGCAGAAGTTGCAGTGAGCTGAGACCATGACACTGCACTCCAGCCTAGGTGACAGAGTGAGATTCCATCTCAAAAAAAGGGGTGGGGAATGGGGTATTACTGGCATGTAATGGTTAGAGACCAGGTATAATCATTTCTTACTGCAATTGTAAAAAATTGCCATGAATCTCGTTGTTTCATTTTTATTTTTTTATGTTGAGACAGGGTCTTGCCCTGTCACCCAGGCTGTAGTGCAGTGGCGGCATCATAGCTCACTGCAGCCTTGACCTCCTAGGCTCAAGCTGTCCTCCCATCTTAGCCTCCTGAGCTGCTGGGACTAGAGATGAATGCCACCATATCCAGCTAATTTTGTTTTTAGACATGCGGCCCAGGCTGGTCTCTAACTCCTAGGCTTAAGTAACACTCCTGCCTCAGTCTCCCAAAGTGCTGAGATTACAGGCATGAGCCACCACACCCAGCCAATTTAGCGGTTTTAAGCAACACAAATTTATTCCTACAATTCTAGAGGTCAGAAGACAAAAATGAGTCCACAGGGCTGCATTCCTTCTGCAGGCTGTAGGGGCGAATCTGTTCCTCACCTTTCCCCGCTTGTATAGGCTGCCTGCATTCCTTAGCTCATGGCCCCTTCCTCCATCTTCAAAGTCAATAGTGTAACATCTCTTCCCTCTCTTCTTCTATCATCATGTCACATCATCTTCTCTTATAAGGACCCTTGCAATTATCTTAGACCCACCTGGATAATTCAAAATAATCTCCCCATCTCAAGATCTTTCATTTCAACCACATCTGCAAGAGTTTTCACTTGCTTTGTTCTGGTTTGGATTTTGCCACCTTAATGTGACATATTCACAGATTCTAGGAGTTGAGACATAAGCATCTTTGAGGAGAAGGGGCATTGTTCTATCTACCACACCAGGGATGCTGCTAGACCTCCTGTAGCCCCCGCAACAAAGAACCGTCCAGCTTAAAATGTCAGTAGTACAGAGGCTGAGAAACCTGCATGCTCTGGTACTACGAGATTTCCCACACACTCAAATTCAGTGCCACTTTTTCATGTGCATGACAACTGCAGACCCCTATTCCTTGATACCATCCATCCAAAACACTCCCTAAAATTGTTTTAAAGTTTTTTTAAAGTTTGTGAGTGTTGTTCAGTCCAAGTAAGTAACAGAATTTCTGTTTCCCTAAAAAGTTTGATAACAGAAAGAAGCAGTCATTTATTAGAGTTGACATGTTTCTTGTGACTTCTAAATTCGGGGCTTTAGGTGTTTGAAAGTTACTCAGAAGGTGAAAAAAGGAACTCCTCAAACTTTGAGACAGAAAATAGGGAGTAAAAGCAGAGAAGAGCTATCACCAACTCAGTGCCTTGTACCTGCCAATTTACTGTTTCTTCTTCCTGGGGACAAAAGTCTTTAGAAAGGGGAAAGGGAATTAATGTTGATTTTACACGCCCCAAAAGACAAACACTGGGTTGTATGCCTTACATATGTGACACTTCCAGGATGCTGTCATCATTCCCATTTTAACATGAGTGGTAAAGTGAATGGAGACACCCAAGAGACATAACTTTTCTAATGAAATAAACCAGGAGGCAGCAAGCGTTTTCTGTAAAGCATCAGTTAGTAAATGTTTTAGGCTCTGTTGACCATGTGGTCTCTGTTGCCATCACTTAACTCTTCCCTCATAGGGCAAAAGCAGCCATTGATAGTATGTAAATGAACGGATGTATGAGGCTGTTCCAATAAAACTTTATTTACAAAAATAGGCAGAGACCAGATTTGGCCCTGGAACTATAGTTTGCTGCCCCATGAAATATACTTTTTTAATTCCCAAAATAGCCTTCATCAGCAAATATTTCCCAAGCACTTACTATATGTCAGTGTAGAACTGAACAGCCCAAAACTACAAAGATGAATAAGGAAACCAATAAAAGGCCAAGGGCAGCGGCTCACACCTATAATCCCAGCATTTTGGGAGGCCAAGGCGGGTGGATCACCTGAGGTCAGGAGTTCAAGACCAGCCTATCCAACGTGGTGAAACCCCATGTCTACTAAAAATACAAAAATTAGCCAGGCGTAGTGGCAGACACCTGTAATCCTAGCTACTCAGGAGGCTAAGGCAGGAGAATCGCTTGAACCCAGGAGGCAGAAGTTGCAGTGAACCAAGATCATGCCACTGCACTCCAGCCTAGGTGACAGAGCAAGTCTCTCTCTCAGAACAAAACAAAACAAAAAATCCAGAAGCCTATAAAAAAAACAACAGTTCAAATTCCACCACCCAGAAATAGCCACCATAAACAGCTGGCATTTATCATGAATGATTTTTTTAAACTCTGTAAACATATATTTTTAAGACAAAAATAAGATTACATGTATAATTTTTATGACCTGATTTCAAAATGTATACAAGACTTCTTTCTCTGTCACTAACTGTAAATGTAGATTTAATGTTTAATATTTCATGACTCTGCCCTGATTTGCTGAATGACTCCCTATTGATGGACAGTGAGACTGTCTTCCTTTTATCATCAATAGCATTTCCCGTGTTTCCTCCTCCGCCCTCTTCTCCTCCACTCCTAACCTCCCGCCCTCTTTCTGGCACACCTTACATTGTGGGTGGGAATATAAATCAGTACAATCTTTCTAAAAACAGTTTAACAATGTGACCCAAAAATTCTATGTGTAAGACAAGAAGGCAAAGATAGAGATGTAAAGATGTTCTTGGTAGCATTGTTTAGAATGATGAAAAAGGGAAGACAGCCTCACTGTCCATCCATAAGGAGGCATTTCACAAACTCTGCTCTATGCAAATCATCGCCTAGTTGTCAAATGTTAAATTTTAAATTTACATGTATAGTGACAAAGAAGTCTTGGATATATTTTGAAATCAGATCAGAAAAACTATGTGTACACAAATCTTATTTTTATCTTAAAAATACGTTTATGGAGATTTAAAAAAAACTATTCATGATTAATACCAAGTGTTTATGGTGGTTGCTTCTGGGTGATAGAATCTGAACTACTTTTACTGGCTTCAGATGAGTCTTTGTAGCTTCTGTGCTGTTCAGTTCTACCCTGACACATAGTAGGTGCTGGGGAAATATTTGCTGATAAGGTGAAAAAAACACTATAGCATCAGGTATTTAATGTGGATATAAGGAAGGTATTTTACCATGATGGCTGGCAAACACAGGAAACGATCATTAAAGTCACATCTGGAATCAACTTCTCTGAAAGTATTTTTTTAAAGAATATAATTATCTTATGATCTTGAAATGAGAAAGGTGTTCTCAGTATGACACAAATCCAGGAGACAAAAAAAAAAAAAAAAAACATTTCATTACATAAAAGTTTTTTAAAAAACAGCTACAGAAGCAAAACCACTCTAAGCAAAGTCAAAATACAAATGAAAAACCAGGAAATAATTTTTGTGAAGCACGGCATGGAAAATAGCTAATTCCCCTAATGTAAAAAGTCAATAAGCAAAAGAGCAGACTAATAGAAAAAATGGACAAAAGACAAGAACAGCTTGTAAGAAAAGAAATACAAGTCATGCTTGGGCAAATGAAAACATGCTCTATACCATTCAGAGTAACAGAAATGCAAATCAAAACTATGCTGAGATACCAATTTTCACCTATCAGATTGCAAAATTAAAAAGAACTCAATAATCCACAGTGGTTGATGCAGCTATGAGAACGCAAACGTTCCCTGAGGGATGGGGATAAACGTGTTACAGCCTCTATGGAAAAGAGCATAGCATCTGACCCAACTACTATGCTTTTAGAAATCTATTCCACAGACATATTTGCACATGAGCAAATTGCACTGGTATCAGATTATCGATTACAGTGTTCTTTTATAATAGCAGAAGAGTAGAAATAACCCAAACATCCATCAGTAGAAGACCACTTAAACAAATTATAGGGTACTACATGAGGTACTCTGCCACTGCGGAAGAGAGAGTAAATTAACTATGTACTCATAAGGAAGGATCTCCGAGATACATATTTAAGAGAAAGGTGAAAAAAGCATATATATATAATATACACACATGTCATCTCCCTTTATTTTTTTATATGAAAAATACCAACTTTTCTGTTATTTACTACATTATATATATATATACACATGTCATCTCCCTCATTATATATATATATACACATACCGTATACACACACACATTTTGCTTATGTATGCATAGAATATTGCTAGAAGAATACCAAAGAAATAGGTTCATTTGTTGCTTCAGAGATAAAGATTGGGGGAAGGTGGTGAATGGAAAAAGACATTTCACTGTTTATCCTTTTGTATTTTCTGAAGTTTGGACCATTAAAAGTAATACCTATTCAAAACATTAATGGATCAGGCACGGTGGCTCACACTCCTAATTACAGCACTTTGGGAGGCCCAGGCGGGATGATCACTTGAGGTCAGGAGTTCAAGACCATCCTGGCCAACATGATAAAAGCCCATCTCTACTAAGAACACGAAAATTATCTCGGCATGGTGGTACATGCCTGTAATCCCAGCTACTTGGGAGGCTGAGGTATGAGAATCACTTGAACCTGCGAGACAGAGGTTGCAGTGAGCTGAGATTGTGCCACTGCACTCCAGCCTGGGCAACCAGACTGAGGCTCTGTCTCAAAGAGAAAAAACAAACCAATATTAACAGAGGATCCTTCCAACTCCAGAGCTTCCTAGACACTGTTTCCACTGCTGGACATGATCTGGTATTGACTTACACACACACCCCTCCTGGAAGCATTTTATCTTTCAGATCTCTGTACAAATGTCACTTCAGGAAGTCTGCCCTGATCACCTCCACCTCCACCACAGAAAGGGAGCTACGTTATACCATTCTTGGTACCCTGTGGGATTTATCACAATTGGTATCAATTAACAATTATTTAACATCTGTCTCCCTTACTGGAGGTACCAGAGGGACAGACAAATCTGTCAATGAACCCCAACGACCAAGTCCAGCATATGCCGTGTAATACTTGCATCTCAGACTTTCTTCCTTTGGAAGGGAGGGAAGAAAATAGGTAGAAATAACCACAGTTATCACACTCCCAGCATGAGCCAGACAGCGGTCTATGGGTTATATGCAGATTAGCACATTTAATTCTCACAACAGGGTTGTGAGTCTTTCACAGATGAAAAAACAGAGGCTCAGGGAGACCAAGCAACCTACCCAAGATCCCCAGGCAGAGCCATGATTCAAACCAGGCAGGCTGCTTCCAGAGCCTATGTTCTTGGCTCCTAGAAGGGAAAACAGAAGAAAGGGAAGAAGTGGTGAGAGGGAAGGAGAGGAGAGAAGGAAGAAGAGAGGAGACTCCCCACAACAGCAGGACGAAGCATTTTCCTGCTGTCTCCAGTTCAGGATCTCACAAGACCAGCAAGCCTTCCAGTCTTCAGGAAGTTATAAGAATATCACCGTATTAGTCCATTTTCGTACTGCTGTTAAAAAAAAAAAAAAAAAAACTGCCCGAGACTGTGTAATTTATAAAGGAAAGAGTTTTAATGACTCACAGTTCAGCATGGCTGGGGAGGCCTCAGGAAACTCATAATCACGAGAGAAGGTGAAGGGGAAAGCAAGGCATCTTCCTCACAAGAAGAAGGAGAAATGCTAAGCAAAGAAGGAAGAGCTCCTTATAAAACCATCAGATCTCGCGTGAACTCACTAGCATGAAAACAGCATGCGCGAAACTGCCCCCATGATTCAATTATCTCCACCTGGTCTCTCCTTTGACACGTGGGGATTATTGGGAATCTAATTCAAGATGAGATTTGGGTGGGGACACAAAGCCTAATTATATCAACCATTAATGGGGATTCTGTAATGTATACGAAACACTTGCAAACTGACAATATTGGACCTCAACAAAGAGACAGCAGACTTGAAATATGACAGCTGTCTTATCTAAAGGAGCAGGTAACATGCATTGTAGATAAATACACTATCTGATGTGGGTTAATAGGCTTCATTGAATTAACGATGACAGGAATAATTACAGCAACAAGCAACAGCAGCAGGGACTCTAATTGAGGATAATTCAAGCACACAGCAAGATCAGAAGATTTGACTTCGGGACTATGGAAACTTCCCTGAGATTGGAGATTTATTTCTATTATTTTAAATCAACAACAGCCACCACTGGCAAGGTGCAGTGGCTCACGCCTGTATTCCCAGCACTTTGGGAGGCTGAAGTCAGGAGTTCAAGACCAGCCTAGTCTCTTTAGCAGAGATGATTAAAACCTGTCTCTACTAAAAATACAAAAATTAGCTGAGTGATGTGGCAGGTGCCTGATATCCCAGCTACTCAGGAGGCTGAGTCAGGAGAATCACTTGAACCTGGGAGGCGGAGGTTGCAGTGGGCTGAAATCATGCCACTGCACTCCAGCCTGGGTGACAGAGCAAGAATCCATCTCGCAAAACAAAAATAACAGTATCCATATCTACCACGGCACGTCTGAGCTCTCTGTTGGTCAATGGGAAGTCATCCATAGGATGGGATTTCCTTACTTTTATTTGTTAATAAGAGAAATGGAAGGGAATGGAAAATTGGAGAAGCAGAGGTATTCCAATTTTTGCCATTTTTTTCTCACATATACTTTGTTCCTCATCCTGAAAGTTTGGACAGGATGCTGAAAAGCATAAGAGAATGGGGATTACATTCAGGTAATCACAATAGCAACAATAATAGTTATCATTTATTGAAACTTTACCTCCAGACAGGCTCTAAAGTAAGCACTATTTATACCTTAGCCCACTGAATTCCCAAAATAATTTTGTAGAGTGGGAACAAATGTGTTTGCCCATTTTATGGGTAAGACAACTGAGGCTTTGAGAAGTAATTTGCCCAAGCTAGGAAAATGCAGTTAAGAAACAAAAGCATGGCCGAGGATCCAAGATGGCGGATTAGACAAAACTCCAGCAAACAACTCCCAGTGAGAGACACACAGAAACCCAGAGATCTCCTAGCTCCATCCGAGGTACCAGGTGCATTTCAACAGGTCTGATACGAGGGTGAATGAAGCCCACTTAGGGCAGAGCAAGGCGGGGAGGGGTGCTGCTTCACCCAGAAAGTGCATCTGACTGGCGAGTCGGAGGCTCCACCTCTGGCACTCCGGTCCAGATACAGCGCTTCCCCCAAAGCCTCAGCAATACACAGAACAGGAGGTCTTTGCCAGTCAAGCGCCAGGAATTACAAGCATGGAGTTGAATAAGAGCCTGCAGACTGAGCTATCGCCCCTCCCCCCGCCCAGAGAGGGAGCCCTAAGCAGGAGCAGCTGGGCAGCCCCTACCCCATGACCCTAGAGAGAGAAAGCTGAAAGGGGGAGACTGCTGGGTGTGGCTGGGTGGGTCCCTACCCTCCCCTACAAACCCCAGAGGGCTGAAGCTCTGACTCTAGTGGGTTGCATAGCCAGTGCCACAGTCTGAGAGGAACCCTGAATGACCCAGCCCAGTGTAGAAAGGGCACAACCCACCACTAGAGGGGTGGGACTGGGCTACATGTTTTAACAAAAAACACAGGAAGCCTACATAGCAACTGGAGGGCATTCTTGACAATCCAGCAGTGCCTACAGGTCAGCTGAAGAGGCAGGCCTAATCTCCCAGCATAAACACAAAAGACACAGGAAGCTTCCCTAGTAACCTAAAGGAGTCCCTGGAAACCCAGTAGCGCCCCCACAGGCAGACAAGCGACCTCTTCAAGCAGCTCTCTAACACCACAGCCAGGTAAATTCACAAAGATGGGAAAAAAACCAGCGCAAAAAAGGTGAAACCACCAAAGACCAGAACACCTCTTCTCCTTCAAGGGATCACAACTCTTCAACAACACAGGATCACATCTTGACGGAGAAGGAGTGTGAACAATTGATGGAAACAGGATTCAGAAGGTGGATAACAACAAACTTCTAAGAGCTAAAGGAACATGTTCTAACTCAATGCAAAGAAACCAAAAACCTCAAAAAAAGGTTAGACGAAATGCTAACTAGAATAACCAGCTTAGAGAAGAACATAAATGACCTGATGGAGTTGAAAAATACAGCACAAGAACTACGTGAAGCAAACACAAGTTTTAATAGCCAAATCAATCAAGAAGAAGAAAGGATATCAGAGATTGAGATCAACTCAATGAAGTAAAAAGAGAAGGCAATACAAGAGAAAAAAGAGTGAAAAGAAATGAACAAAGCCTCCAAGAAATATGGGATTATGTGAAAAAAACCTAATCTACGCTTGATTGGTGTACCTGAATATGACGGGGAGAATGAATCCAAGCTGGAAAACACGCTCCAAGATATTATCCAGGAGAACTTCCCAAGCCTAGCAAGGCAGTCCAAATTTCAAATTCAAGAAATACAGAGAATTCCACAAAGATATTCCTCAAGAAGAGCAACCCCAAGCCACATAATTGTCAGATTCACCAGGGTCAAAATGAAGGAAAAAATGCTAAGGGCAGCCAGGGAGAAAGGTCAGGTCAGCCACAGAGGGAAGCCAATCAGACTCACAGCATATCTCTCGGCAGAAACTCTACAAGCCAGAAGAGAGTGGGGGCCAATATTCAACATCCTTAAAGAAAAGAACTTTCAA
>PVKV010026260.1:17795-28398 GCA_004027835.1 Alouatta palliata | reverse complement strand
TAAAGCAGGAGGATCACTTGAGACAAGGAATTGGAGACCAGCCTGGGCAACGTAGTGAAACCCTGTATCTACCAAAAAGAGAAAAAAATCAGCCAGGTGTGGTGGTGGTGCACACCTGTGGTTCCCGCTACTTGGGAGTCTGGGGTGGGAGGATCACTTGAGCCTGGGAAGTCTAGGCTGCAGTGAGCCAAGATCATGCACTGCACTCCAGTGGGGGTGACAGAACTAGACCCCGTCTTGGAAAAAAAAAAAGAAAGAAAAGAAAGTGCTAATCAAATCCCCCTGTGGGAATCTCCTCTTCTCCTGCCGTCTCTGGAACCTCACTTATCAGTTCTTCCTCTCACTTCCCTGTATCTTTAACCTGTCCCTTGCTTTTAGCTCCTTCCCACCAGCATTTAAATTACTCACACTTCTTCCATCTTAAAAACCCTCCCTAAACTCAGTGTGTCGCATGCTATAGGTCTCCAGTCCATCCCACTGAGCCATCTGCTCCCCCTGGTGACCTCTCCACACAGCAGCCTGAGCCATTTCTTTAATCTACAAATCTCATCACATTACTTCCCCATTTACATCACTTCTCCTTGTCTCAGGGATTAAGTCCAAACTTCTTAACAGCCCCTGCCTGCTCTGCCCACCTCGCAGGCAGCCTTACTGCTCGCTCCTCTCCATTTTACCTGCTCTGGAGTCCGACTGAGCCTCATCTGCCCCCTGAATGCCCACATTCTCTCCTCTGGGAGCCTCTGAAGTGGGTGATGACCTCTGCTTAGAATACACTTTCCCTTAAACTCTACTCTCTTCCTAAGTTTGGCTTTTGTTTCACTTGTCTGCTTTGGCATCACCTCCTCCTGGAAGCCTTCCTTGATTCCTCAAATTTTCAGAAGCATGGGAGGTGAGGTGCTCCTCCCATGAATAAAAGAAAATTGGGAGTGTGTGCTATTTATGCTTAATTCACCAACTGCTCATGTCCTTTGTTTCACAGCACAATTACAGAGGAAGGGGGAATATAAGAGTGTACACGGAATTAACATTGGTAATCAGCTGACCTTGAAATAAGATTATCCCAGAGTGTCTGGGTGAGTCCATGTAATTACAAGAGTTCTTTAAATGTGGAAAAGGGAGGCAGAAAGTTAAGAACCAGAGAGGGTGGGCCCAATGGCTCATATTTGTAGTATCAATCCTTTGGGAGGCTGAGGCAGGAAAATCCCTTGAGTGCAGGAGTTCCAGGCCAGCCCTGGCAAGACAGGAAAGCCCTATCTCTACAAAAAACAATAAAAATTCACCATGTGTCATGGCTCTCACCTGTATTCCCAGTTCCTTGGAAGGCTGAGGTGGGAGGATTGCTAGCCTGAGAGTTCGAGGCTGCAATGAGCTGTGATTGCACCACAGAATTCCAACCTGGCTGACAGAGCAATACCCCATTTCTGAAGAAAAACAGGACATTGGAATCAGGACTTACTCCATCCTAAGGTGCCTACCAGTCCTCTCTCTCTCTGCAAATGAGTAAACATCCTCCAATTCCCCACAGAGTAGAGCAGCAGAAAAGCACCGTCACCTCATTTCTACGCTGCTTGAGTGGCCGAGACAGCCCAATAAGCAGCTCCTTGCTGATGAAGAAATCAGGAAATGGCTTGGGTTGAGCTAAGGAGAATTTGGTTCCTTCTTTTGGTTCTCAATAGGCAGGGTGGGTGCCAGTCTTGGTGGCTCATAACTGTAATTCCTGCATTTTGAAAGGCCAAGGTGAGAGGATCACTTGAGGCCAGGAATTCGAGACCAGCCTGGGCAACATAGCAAGACCCACGTGGGATGCACCTGTGGTTTCCACTACTTGGTAGGATGAGGTGAGAATTAATCACTTTATCCCAGGAACTTCAGGCTGCAATGAGACATGATCACACCAGTACACTCTAGCCTGGGTGATAGAGCCAGTCTATGTCTCAAAAAGTAAAAAAATGGGAGAGAGAGAGAGAGAGATTGAGAGAGAGAGAGAGAGAGACAGACAGACAGACTATGGGCAGGCACCACCACATCTGGCTAATTTTTAAATATTCTGTAGAGTCAAGGTCTTTCTAGGTTGCCCAGGCTGGCCTAAAACTCTTAGCATCGAGAGATCCTCCTGCCTCAGCCTCCCAATGCCCTGGAATTATAGTTTTTGTTTACTATCATTGAAGACACTTGTTCTTATACTGCTTTAACATATAAAAGAAAATGAAAAGATATTAACAAGTGTTGGTGAAGGCCAGGCATGATGACTCAGCTTGTAATTCCAGAACTTTGGGAGGCTGAGGTGGCTAGATCACTTGAGGACAGGAATATGAGACTACCCTGGGCAACATGGTAAAATCCCATTACTACAAAAAAATATAAAAATTAACCAGGCATGGTGATGTGTACCTGTACTTCCAAGCTATTTGAGAGGCTGAGATGAGAGGATCACTTGTGCCTGGGAGGTCAAGTCTGCAGTGAACTGTGATGGCATCACCGCACTCCAGCCTGAGAGACAGAGCAAGTCCCTGTCTAGAAAAAAAGTCAGAGAAGACACAGAGAAATTAAAACTCACCTTCATTACTGGTGGGAACATAAAATGGTGTAACTACTTTGAGAATGTCTTTTCTTGTCATTTTCATTGAATTTTTTATAAAAAAAAAAAATCAAGATAGGGTCTTGCTATCTTGCCCAGGCTGGTCTTGAACTCATGGGCTCAAGCTATCCTCCCATCTGAGCCTCCTGAGTAGCTGGGATTACAGGTGTGAGCCATTGTACCCAACTGGTATAACCAATTTAAAAAACAGTCTGGCAGTTTCTCCAAAGACTAAATGTACAGTCATCACATAATGCAACAATTTAACTCCTAGGCATATATCCCATAGAAAAAAATGTATGTCCACACAAAAATTTGTATAGGAATCTTCACAGCAGCATTATTCACTGTCCAATACATGAAAACAACCTAAATGTCCACCAGCTGATGAATGGATAAAGAAAATACAATGTGTCTCTGCCACAAAATATTATTCAGCCATAGAAGGAATGAAATACATGCTACAACATAAAAACCTTTGAAGAGGGAAAAAAAGCCAGCCATAAAAGGTCATATGTTGTACAATTCTATTCGTCCAGATTAGGCAAATCTACAGGGACAAAAAATAAATCAATGGTTCCCTAAGGCTGGAAACAAAGCCAGGTGAGAAACGGAGGAGGTAGTGCTAAGGGGCGCAGATTTCTCTGAAGGGTAAGGAAGATTTCTAAAAGTGACTGTGGTAATTGGCACATAGCTCTGTGAATTTATTCTGTGAATAAAACCTTCTGAATTGACGATTTCAGCAAATAAATTGAATAGTATGTGAATAATATTTTAATGAAGCTGTTATTAAAAAAATAATAATAAGGGGCTGGACACAGGTAGTCATGCCTGCCTGTAATTCCAGCACTTTTAGAGAATGAGGCAGGAGAATGACTTGAGGTCAGGAGTTTGAGACCAGCCTGAGCAACTCAGCAAGATCCCATCTCTACAATAAAAAATAAAAAATTTAGCTGGGCATGATGGCACATGTCTGTTTGTTCCAGCTACTTGGGAGACTGAGCTGGGAAGATTGCTTGAGCCTAGGAGTTTGAGGCTGCAGTGAACTGTGCTTATGTCAATGTACTGCAGGCTGAGCAACAAACCAAGACCATGTCTCAAAAAAAGAAAGACACTGGGGTCTGTCGGGGGGAAAAAGGGGAGGGACAGCAGAGGGTAGGGAGTTGGGGAGGGATAGCATGGGGAGAAATACCAGATATAGGTGATGGGGAGGAAGACAGCAAATGACACTGCCATGTGTGTACCTATGTAACAATCTTGCATGTTCTTCACATGTACCCCCAAACCTAAAATGCAATAAAAAGTATATATATTTAAAAAAAAAACATAGGAAGAGTTGAATAAATAGGAACATGGGAACATATTTTGGAGTAAATTTATTGCTGAGAGAATATCAGAATAAAATACTTTTTCTAATCAAAAAAAAAAAAAAAAAGAAAGATGGGCTGGGCATGGTGGCTCGCGCCTATAATCCAAGCACTCTGGGAGGCCAAGGTAGGCGAATCATCTGAGGTCAGGAGTTCGAGACCAGCCTGGCCAACATAGTGAAACCTCATCTCTACTAAAAATTACAAAAATTAGCCAGGTGTGGTGGCAGAGGCCTATAATCCCAGCTACTCAGGAGGCTGAGGTAGGAGAACAGCTTGAACCCGGGAGGTGGAGGTGGCAGCGAGCCAAGATCATGCCATCGAACTCCAGTCTGGGTGACAAGAGCAAAACTCCATCTCAAAAAAAAAAAAAAAAAAAATTAAAAAGGAAAGAAAAAAATGCAAGTTTTTGTCACTTTGTGAGTGTAGCCAAGTTTAAGGAGGAATAGACAAGAATAAAAGAACCCTGAATAATGAGGGTGAGTGGCTGGTTAGGCTCAGTTGCTAGCTAAGTGGCTTCTGAAAATTCATTAGTAAAGTTAACAGCTCTGGGACAGTCATGCAGTCAAACAAGGAATGCTAAATTCATTACAAATCACCATGATCTTCCTTTATATATCTTCTAGTGAAAAATGTCTAAGTGCTTACATAGTAAGTCTGCGATGATAGCAGCTCTTTGTTATAAAGACTACAAAAAAAGAAATGGCATCTTCTTCAAAAACGACATGGTGTATCATAATAAATAAGCTGTGATTTTGCATTTGTTCAAGTATTGATTTGATGTAGCCAATATGCCATCAGTGTTGGGTGAAGTGCAAGATAAAGTACAAACAACAAAATTTCATTTTATATTAATCAAAACAGCTTACGTAGTCTAATATCAATTCTGATTTTATTAAAAATTGATCAAATATAGGCCGGGCACAGTGGCTTATGCCTGTAATCCCAGCACTTTGGGAGGCCAAGGGAGTGGATCACTTGAGTCAGGAGTTTGAGACTATCCTGGCCCACATGGTAAAACCCTGTCTCTATCAAAAATATACAGAATTAGCCAGGTGTGGTGGCACATGCCTGTAATCCCAGCTACTCAGGAGAATGACACAGGAGAATCGCTTGAACCTGGAAGGCAGAGATTGCAGTGAGCCAAGATGGCGTCACTTCACTCCAGCCTGGGTGACAAAGTGAGACTCTGTCTCAATGAAAAAATATATCAGATAAAATTCTGGAATGATGGAACCAATAAGATGTTACAAGTTGTTCCAAGGAGAATTCCAAACCCACACATATCTGAGATAATCAAGTATGTGAAATATATTTGATTACTATATTTAAACACAAACTGATTATATAGCCAACAACAATTGGGCAGGTCTTCTCACGCACAGCAACACAACCCAATCATGCAGCTACGTGGTTGCAAGGCCCGCATAGCCCAGACAGGACTAGTCCAACTTGAGATTTTATTTGTATTTATATTTTGAGGGTTCTGCTCTGTCACTCAGGCTGGAGTGCAGAGTTATAATCATAGCTCACTGCAGCCTTGACCAACTGGCCTCAAGAAATCCTCCTGCCTCATCCTCCCCAACACCTGGGAATCCAGGCAAGTGCCACCATGCCAGGCTATTTTTTTTAATTTTAGTAGGGAGAAGTCTTCCTGTGTTGCCCAAGCTGGCCTCAAACTTCTAGCCTCAAGAGATCTGCCCACCTCAGCCTCCTGAGTAACTGGGACCACAGGCACACATCACCATGCCTGGCTACATTTATTATTAAATTTCTTTTATTTTTGTAGAAAGGAGGTCTTGCTGTGTTGACCAGGCTGCTCTAAAACTCCTGGTCTTAAAAGATACTCTCATTTCTGCCTCTCAAAAACTGTTGGAACTATAGATGTGAGACACTGCACCTGGCCTGACTTGAGACTGTATAATCTAGCATCCTTTACTTGGTAGGACTAGGGAAGGCAGTAGTGTTTTTTTTTTTTAAATTAATAATTCAATTTGAATCAAACTCAACCTTGACCCCTGCCTTCTCTCATGTCCCACGTTCAGTCTATCAGGAGCTCCTGCTGACAGTCTTCAACACCTATCCAGGCTCTGACCATCTCTCACCACCGCCATGACCCCGGTCAGGAACATTATCATCTCCCACCCGGTTGTAGTGGCAGCCTGGCCTCCCTGCTTCTACCCAAGTCTTCCCACAGTCTTTCTCAACTCAGCCATCAGGGGGTGCTTTTAAATAGGGAGACAGATCATGTCACCTCTGCTCAGAACCTTCCTGCAGTTACCATCTCAGTCAGAGTAAAAGTCGAAGCCCCAGCAATAACGTCCCAGGGTTTGCAAAATTTGTACTGATTCCCGCCCAGCAACTCCCTGGCCTTACTCCATACTTCTCTCCCTCTCTCTCTCTGCTGCACTGGCCTCCATCCTGAGCCTCAGACACACAAGGAGTTCTCTCTCCTAGTGCCTTGATTCTGTTGCTTCTGCCTGCATGGCTCTTCCCTAAGCAAACTGGCCAGCTCCTTTCCCTCCTTCAAGCCTTCGCTCAATTTTCATATCAGGACAACCCTGACAATCTATTTAATACTGCTATCTGTCCCCATTTCCACCATGCTCACTCTTTTTCCTTTTCTCTTTCTTTGAGACAAGACTTCTGTCACCCAGGTTAGAGTTCAGTGGCGCTATCACAGTTCACCACAACTTCGAACTCATATGCTCAAGCAATCCTCCCACCTCAGCCTCCTTAGTAGCTAAAACTACAGGTGTGTGCTACCATGACTGGCTTTATTTATTTTTTGTAGACAGGGTCTCACTATGTTGTACAGACTGGTCTTGAACTCCTGGGCTCAACCGATCCTTCCACATCAGCCTCCTAAAATGCTGGGACTGCAGACATGAGCCACTGCTCCTGGCTTTGTGTTCATTTCTTCTTGCTCCTTTTACAAACTACCCTACACTGAGTGGCTTAAAACACCACAAGTCTACTATCTGACAGTTCCAAAGCTCAGAGGTCCAAAACAGGCATATCAGGGCTAAAGTCAAGGTGTCAGCAGGTCTGCTTTCCTTCTGGAGGGCCTAGAGAGGATGTGTTCCATTGCCTTTTCTAGCTTCATGCCACCCTCATTCCTTGGCTCATGGTTCCTAACTCTTTCTTCCAGGGTAAAAATATAGCATCTTCAAATATCCCTCTCTGACCTCTGCTTCCATCATCAAATCTCCAGTTCTGACTCTTCTACCTCCTTCTTGCACTTACAAAGACCCTTGTAATTTCTGGGCATGGTAGCTCACATCTGTAACTCCAACACTCTGGGACCTCAAGGTGGGAGGGATGTTTGAGGCCTGGGGTTGAAGATCAGCCTGGGCAACAGAGTGAGACCCTACTTTGACAAAAATAATAATAATAAATATTAGCCAGTCACAGTAGTGTGCACCTGTAGTCCCAGCTACATGACAGCCTAAGATGAGAGAATTGCTTTAGCCCAGGAGTTTGAGACCAGCCTAGGCAACATAACAAGATCGAATCTTTATAAAAAATACAAAAATTAGCTGGGCATGGGTGACGTGTCCTATAGTCCTGGCTACTCAGGAGGCTAAGGTGGGAGGATTGCTTGATCCTAGGAGGTTGAGGCTGTAGTGAGCTATGATCACATCACTGCACTCCAGCCTGGGTGACAGAGTGAGACTCTGTCTCAAAAATATAAAATAACAGAGTCACATTTGGTCTCTGCCCCTGGTCCTGGCACAGACCTTGTAAAGCTCTTACAAAATCCTCAATGATAGAGGTGATAGGAGCATCGTTTGTTTTAATATTTGTTCTTAGTCCTAAGTTTCTAGAACAAGATCCTCTTGCAGATCACCCTACCCCCACCCCATACCCCTACCCCCTACCCCTGCAAACAATCCCATTCTTCTCCTTAATAGAGCTCTATTACAAAAAGTTGTACTTAAGTATTATATTTAGATTTTTATTCATTAAAATTGTATGAAAATTTATTTTCTTTGTTAGACCTTTAGGTTTTTTATGGTTTTGTCTCTTAGCCTTTGAAGCCTACAATATTTAGCATCTGGTCCTTTAATCTGCTGACCTTTGGACTAAAGGAACTGGGGGCACTTTAGACTGGAAGAATCTTCAGACATTTGGTTGATGCAATACGGAGCTGGATCCATCCATCACCAGGGCATCTTTATTATGGAACACTCTCCTACCTGTGAAGAAAGAGTCAGTTCTAGACACACAGATCTGGTACAATCTTCAGGATACATAACTGATTGTATAAAACATAGATGTTATGTCCTGGGGCATGCCACTTTTGCATTGAAGAGGGACACACTCATACGCATAGATGCTTGTAGATTCATAATCTGTCTCTAGAAGAATACACAAGTAACTTGCTCTTCATATTTCCCCTTGGTTCTGTTGTAATGCTTCCCTTGTGCATACATTACCTGCTCAAAATAGATAACAAGACCAACCCCTCCAAAAAATTGGTGGCCTGTCATTGAGGTGAGACTGAACTTGTCCTACTGCTCCCAAAACACCGAATAGGTAGAATTTACAAGGAGACACATTTTAAATCAAGCCTTTCTAAAATCCAAAGAGAAATGGAATGTATATATTACCCATCAATTACTGTGCTGGCTACATTATACCCATTATCTTACTGAGCTTCTTGAAGGTCTCTTCGATAGGAGCTCACAATGGTCAAGTATCTTTCTCAAGGTCTCACAGCTAGGAAAGGGCAGGAAATTTTTTTACTATACAATGGGTACTTTTCTACATAAGGGTCAAGGATCATCTGCCAGAGTTATTTAACAAAAAAAGATTTTCACATTAGAAAGCAGATTATTAATACAACTAATAGTAACATGCACTTTGCATACATTACCTCCTTAATCCTCACCATAACCCTCCAAGGTAGATCCTATTATTATCTGTATTTTCCGTATTAGTGGACAAGTTCAGAGAGGGAAAGGAATCTCTTCAAGTTAATATTCTGCACCTAAAGTAGGAGAACTGAGATTATAACACAGATCTGATGTTAAAATATGAGGCATTGTTGAAACAGCAATGTCATCCAAAGAGATCTCAAATTCAGCACATCCCCATCAAAATTTAAACTTTTTTTTCCAGTAATGGAAAAGCCAATCCTCAAATTCATATGGAATTGTAAGGGACCCAGAATACTCAAAACTAACTTGAAAAAGAACAAAGTTAGAGGACTTATACTTCCCAATTTCAAAGCTACAGAAATCAGGAGTATAGTATTGCATAAAGATAAATATATGGACCACTGGAATAAAGATTCCAGAAAAAAAAATCCAAACATTTATGGCCAATTTATTTTTGACAAGGGTGCCAAGCCCATTCAATAGGGAAAAAAATATTTTTTTCAGTAAATCGTGCAATGGTGCTAAGACAACTGAATTTTCACATGCAAAAGAATGGAGTTGGACTCCCATCTCAAACCATATACAAAAAATAACTATAAATAGAACAACAGCTCAAATGTAAGAGCAAAACTGTAAAACCCTTAAAGGAAAACAGAGGGGTAAACCTTGAAGACCTTGGGTTTGGCAATGGATTCTTAGATATGACACCCAGAGAATAAGCAACAAAAGAAAAAATAGATAAACTGAACTAATAAAAATGTGAAACTTTTGCATTTCAAAGGATATTTCAAGAAAGTGAGGATGGGCATGGTAGCTCATGCCTTTAATCCTAGCACTACAGGAGGAAGACCAGCCTGGGCAACCCAATGAGGCACCTGTCTCTACCAAAAAAAAAGTTAAGCTGCGCATGGTAGTGTGCACCTATAGGTCAAGCTACTCAGGAGACTGAGATGGGAAGATTGCTTGAGCTCAGGAGCTTGAGATTACAATAAGATATGACTGCACCACTGCACTGTGGCCTGAGCACAAAGCAAGACTCTATCTCCAAAAAGGAAGAAAGAAAAAAGAAAATAGACAATCTACAGAATGGAAGAAAATATTTAGAAATCATATACCTGACTAGAGTTTATTATTTAAACTTTAGGCAAAAACGTGAATAGTAGGCCACATACGGTGGCTCATGGCTATAATCCCAGCTGTTTTTTTTTTTTTATACTTTAAGTTCTGGGGTGCATGTGCAGAATGTGCAGGTTTGTTACATAGGTATGTGTAAGTTAGTTCAACCATTGCAGAAGACAGTGTGGTGATTCCTCAAGGACCTAGAAACAGAAATACCATTTGACCCGGCAATCTCATTACTGGGTACATATCCAAAGGATTATAAATCGTTCTATTATAAAGACACATGAACACATATGTTTATTGTGGGACTGTTCACAACAGCAAAGACTTGGAACCAACCCAAACACCCATCAATGATAGACTGGATAAAGGAAATCCAAGCGCTTTGGGAGGCTGAGGCAGGCGGATCATGAGGTCAAGAGATAGAGACCATGCTGGCCAACATGATAAAACCCTGTGTCTACTAAAAATACAAAAATTAGCTGGGCATGGTGGTGTGCACCTGTAGTCCCAGCTGCTTGGGAGGGTGAGGCACAAGAATCGCTTGAACCCAGGAGGTGGAGGTTGCAGTAAGCCAATATCGCACCACTGCACACCAGCCTGGTGACAGAGGGAGACTCTGTCTCAAAAAAAAAAAAAAAAGGACTTGAATA
>PVKV010026260.1:0-17695 GCA_004027835.1 Alouatta palliata | reverse complement strand
GAAGAAGTGGAGAAATTAGAACCATTGAATATTCTTTGTAGGAATGTAAAATGGTACAGTCACTGTGAAAAAGCTGGCAGTTACTCAAAAAGTTAAACATAGAATTACAGTATGACTAAGCAATTCCACTCCCAGGTGTATACCCAAAAGAACAGAAAAAAAATGAACTCACAAACTGTGCTGCGTGCTGATGTGCAAGTGTTGATGTTGGCTGGGGACAAGGGAAGGAAGGAAAGTCCAAGGACAGTATCCACTGCAGCATTAATCACAATAGCCAAAAGGTGGACACACCCCAGGTGTCCATCCATAGATGAAGGGATAAACAAAATGTAACATGTAACATGCAATGGAATATTATTCAACCATGAAAAGGAATGAAGTTCTGATTAATGCTGTCAGATATATTGTTACAACCTGGCTTAATCTCCAAAACCTTAGGCTAAGTGAAGTAAGCCAGACATAAAAGGACAAGTATGATTCATTTTATATGATGTACCCAAATAAGCCAATTCATAAAAACAAAAATTACATTAAGAGGATATCAGGGTATCAGGAAGGAGAGAATGGAAAGTTATTGCTTAATGACTACAGAATTTCTGTTTGGGATGATGGAAAATTTTGGAAATACATACTGATGATGGTTGTAAACCTTGTGAATATAATTAAATGCCACTGAATTTCATGCTTTAAAAATGCTGAATGTCATAATAAAAATAATTTTTTTTTTTTTTGAGACGGAGTTTCGCTCTTGTTACTCAGGCTGGAGTGCAATGGCGCTATCTCGGCTCACCGCAACCTCCGCCTCCTGGGTTCAAGCAGTTCTCCTGCCTCAGCCTCCCTAGTAGCTGGGACTACAGGCACGTGCCACCATGCCCAGCTAATTTTTGTATTTTTAGTACAGACGGGGTTTCACCATGTTGACCAGGATGGTCTCGATCTCTTGACCTCGTGATCCACCCGCCTCGGCCTCCCAAAGTGCTGGGATTACAGGCGTGAGCCACCGCGCCCGGCAATTTTTTTTTTTTTTTAAGACAGGGTTTCACCATGTTGGTCAGGCTGGTCTTGAACTCCTGACCTCAGGTGATTCCCCCGCCTTGGCCTCCAAAGTGCTTGGATTACAGGTGTGAGCCACCACGCCCGGCCAATAAAATAAATTTTAAAGCAAAGAACTAAAACAAAACCAGGAGGTATACAACTAAATACCTTGTTTCTCTAAACTATGCTACTCTAAGGGTTTAAACACCTTCCATTCCTCCCAGGGATATTGGCATTTTCAATTGCAGACCACAAAAGCAAGCAATGCTTAATTCAAGAGCATTTCTGTAATGATGAGAACAGAGATCCCAAGGGCTGTGTCAGAGGCTGAGATACTTCAGGGCAGGCCGCCATGCAAAAATCATGCAAATGGTCCCTACTGAGGAAATTCAAAAGATGGACCAGAGCTGGGAACTGTCCAGATGCTCTGCCCCAAGCTGGGCCCATCACTTCCTCTCCTGTCCATTTCCCAGTCAATGACCTTAAACCTTCAGGCCTACCTGGGGAAGATGGACTCTTTGCACATCTGGAGACCTCTAAAACCAAAGAAAAGGGGGCACAATGAGGGTGCCCACTGGCTTTAAAGCACTGGCATATTCAGCAAGTTTTTACCAACCGCCTACTGTGAGCCAAACACCCCTCCTTGCTTTCTTGAAGTCTAGGGGTCCATTTTTGTCATGCCCACTGATGCCTTCTAGAAACCTTGCCCCCTTATCTCAGGGTTGGGTTGCTTCAGTGCAAGTGGTACTGCATGAAATGCTGAACTTTAACAAATGGTAGGCCTGGTAAACAGACACAGTTAGATGTACAATGCTTTTCACAGTGCTCCCTGATGTAATAAAGAGTTTAGCTTAGGGAGGTGTGTTTGGCACAATCACTAGTCAGACAGTTATACCCACAGAACTACGGTCCTGTTGAGATTTACCCGGCATACTGCCCTGAAAGTCTCTACCCGAAATTTCTACAACACACCCTCCTGCAATGCCCACGATGACCTCCCACGCCTCAGCCCAGTTCCCCACTCCCAGATCTGCAGCCCCTTGGCCAGAGCCCTTCAGACCCCCTCCCTCGATGTCTCAAGACCCCATGCAGGCGGCGAGGCATCTGGATTTAAGGGGAAGCGGGAAGCCGCCCGGGGGGCGGGGCATTAGTCCCTCCTGAGAAGGTATTTGGAGGTGAAGATGGGGCACAGTTGAAGAACTGAGAAGGCGCTGGGATGACCACATCGCCACTCTTAGTCATGTGAGAGTTTGGGCAGTACTGGCTGCACCCCTAGCCAGGGCTGTTCACTGCACAAAGGGCTTGTGGGGGCGTCAAAGAGGGTTAGGTGCTCTCAGGCTAGGAAGGAGGAAATTCGAGAAGACTTCCTGAAAGAGGATGCAATTCCAAGTGGATTGGAGCTGCAGAGGAGATTGAAAAGTGCACCAGGGAGGGGGCATGGGTTGGACAAAGGTGTGGCTGGGAGAATATCCTGGGCAAAGAAAAGGTGTCCAACAGCTTCTCTCCCTTCCCGTCTGTGCCCCTCTGTATGTGATGTCTTCTGGTTGCCCATGGGAGCCTTCCAAGATGGTGTAGTGCTTCCCATTGAAGACAGGTCAATGGTGCCCCAAGAGGGGAGTGACAGCCTCAACGTCACCCAGTAGAGCTGGAAGGCTCAATGCTCCCTCCTGAAAGGCTGGGCAGAAGCATCAATGTCCCAGGTCAGTGTCAGGGGCTGGGGATCCAGCAGGAATGTCCGAGGCAGTGTGCATCAGCCAGTCAGGCCCGTTTTCCACCGTCCACCTGGGACCCCAGACCCTGGAGTGACGTCTAGGCTCCCGGGAGGAGGGAGAAGTGCCTTCTCAAAGTGACCGCTACCCCCACCTATTCCTTCAGCCAGTACCCGGGTCCCCTCCGTCATGGCTCTACCTCCTCCAGCCCAGACTACCTGGGGTCGCTGACGAGCAGCACCAGCCTTCCTGCAAGCGCGGGCGCACTGTCGGGTGGTCATCCAGTCGCGCGTGGCAGTAGAAGGCGCGCTCCCGGTAGCGCTAAGTTAAACGCAAATGTCCCTCAGGCAGGCCAAGTTCCAGGACGGGAAGGAATCTCCGTCTGAAAACACTGCAGCCAAAAACCTGCCACTCTTACCTCATTCAGCTCAGGGTCTGGTTACATCTCCTGTCACTCAGGGCCTGAAGGGGTGGCGCCTGGAGCCCTAGCCAATCACTGGTCCTAATGTAAAAACTGTCCAATCAGGAGTGCAACCAGAGAGGAAGAGGCGGCCTCTACAAGCTGGACGGGTCTTTGTCTCCTAGCGACCAGGCTCTGGGTTCAGTTCTGTCTCCATTGTTCCGTCTGATCTGCTCCAAGAGCTCCTAGGTGACTCTACCACAGTCCCTGTTATCCTGTGACCTGCGAGTACTGGGAGATCCCTAGGGAGGACGCCGAAACATCCGCAGGCTGGAAAATGGTGAGTGCGAGGAGTTGGCGTCCGGAGAAGGGGGAAGAGGCTGTTTGAATCCGGCGGGAACCGGCGCGGTGGGATCTGGTCTTCGTGGTCAGCTCTGGAGTTTGCAGACCCAGGATTGCTCCGGCCCAGCTCGGGCCTCCGTTCGCTCCTTCACAGATTAGGGACTCAGCCAGCAGCCAGATCCCGAGCGTCTTGCCCCGTCCATGAGCGTGAATTGCTCCCCTGCCTAGAGCCCTTTGTGGGCAGCTCTGTGCGCAGCCTCGAGTCACCTTCAGATTGTACGGGCGTGATTGGAGGGAGTAAGGGAAAGGAATCCCCACTTGGAGTCCGGAGTTTTTTCTTGAAAAAAGTAGGGTTCCTTCTTTCTCCTCTTTTTTTTTTTTTTTTTTTTGAGACGGAGTTTCTCTCTTGTTACCCAGGCTGGAGGGCAATGGCGGGATCTCGGCTCACCGCAACCTCCGCCTCCTGGGTTCAAGCAACTCTCCTGCCTCAGCCTCCCGAGTAGCTGGGACTACAGGCACGTGCCACCATGCCCAGCTAATTTTTGTATTTTTAGTACAGACGGGGTTTCACCATGTGACCAGGATGGTCTCGATCTCTTGACCTCGTGATCCACCCGCCTTGGCCTCCCAAAGTGCTGGGATTACAGGCGTGAGCCACCGCGCCCTGCTCTTTCTCCTCTTAAAAATTAAATTGAGGATTTTTTTTTGAGATGGTGTCTCACTGTGCTGCCCACGGGGGAGTGCAGTGGTTCACTGCAGCCCCCAGCTCCCGGGACTAGGTGATCCTTTCACCCCAGGCCCCAAGTAGGTGGGACTACAGGCGTGCACCACCACTTCCGGCTGGGTTTTGTATTTCTTGTAGAGACAGACTTTGCTATGTTGCCCAGGCTGGTCTCGAACTCTTGAGCTCAAGTGATCCACCGGCTTCAAGCATCCTAAAGTGCTGGGATTACAGGCCTGAACCACTGCCCTGTCCTAAATTGAGGTATCTTTAAATTGTTAATTAGTGATATAGTTTGGATGTGTTTCTCAGCCAAAATCTCAGATTGAAATGTGATCCTCAGTGTTGGAGGTGGGACTTGGTGGGAGGTGATTGGATTATTGGGGGGGATTTATCATGAATAGTTTAGCACCACCCCTCTTGATACTGTCTGTGCAATAGAAAGTTTTTGGGAGACCTTGTCATTTAAAAGTGTATACCACGTCTCATCCCCCTTACCCTCCTTGCCACCTCCTACTTTGCCTCCTATCATGATTTTAAGCTTTCTGTGGCCTCCCAGGAAGCAGATGCTGGTGTTTGCTTTCTGTACAGCCTGTGGAACCATGAGCCAATTAAACCTCTTTTCTTACAGATTATCTAGTTTTGAGCTATTTCTTTGTAGCAATACAGGAGTTAATACAAACCATTTATTTGCCCAAACAGCAGTTTATGAATCAGAGCGCATCCAGTTATGGTTTGTTGTTTGTGGGCTCAGGTGGGACTTGAAGAAAAGGCTTTTGTAAGAAGGATCAGGAAGCAAACCATATTAAATATTTGATTGAGTACAGTTAGATACTGCATTTGCATACATCAGGTGGAAATGTCCTGGCTATGTAGTGAGAGCCTTATTGGCAGTTTGTGGTTGGTTAAGCCTAACTTTTGTTTTCCTCTAAGTTAGTAATTCACAAGAAATTCCTTCCACATAGTTAGGTTTCCTCAGGTAGAATCCCAGGGCACCATGGCCATTTCAGTCAAATTGCCAGCTCTTTAATGCTCCACGGGGCGGGGGCGGGGGTGGTTTTCCTTGCATTTTTCAAATGTATGGCAAGCAGGGTCTCCAAATGCATATCTTTTCTCCCAGCTTAACTGTTCCAGAGCCTGTAGAAAATTCTAAATTTCCAATTTCTTTCCCAAATTCCCAGTTGCCAACTCTCTCTCTCCAAATTACAGCATTATCAACTATTAGTTCTCTCTTTAGTTTTAAGACAGACAACAGTATTTTACTTGTTCATTTTCATTTCACAGAGCGGTGGTTGGCTCTTATTTTTCCATCTGTGAACATTTCACATGAAGAAAAGCAAAGAATAATCACCTGACACTCTACTGTAACAAATCTTTGCACCCTCTTACCTGGCCGTGGCACACACACCTTAACAGAATGTCTTTGGGTTGAGGTTGCTTTTTGGAACTTTGCAGGGTGACGGGTCCTCAGCCACTCTAACTGGTTCTGGGTTTTACAAGTGTCTGGGGATGACCCAAGATGCTCACAGTGGCCCTGTCTCTTGGAGTTTCTAGTGAGTATCAGCCCTTGGGTCTTCCCCTCCCAGAAGAAAGCCTGAGGTATTGGATGGAGCCACTTAAGGGAGCAGCTAGATGCCCTGGAGCTGAGAGCAGTTTCCTGATATACTCTTCCTCTAAAAAGCTAACTGCTTGAATATTAAGATTTTTTTCCCCCTCAGCCCCAGCTTCCATTCCTGTCAGACACATTGGTTCTGGTACTGAGAAGAAAAGGCACACATGCATCTTATCCTCTGGTTTCTCTCAGGCTCTTGAAGGGAAAATAACTATCCCAAAGTGCAAGGAAAACCCACCCTAATGAGGTAGTGTATGAACTTGCAAAGCAAAATACTCATCAGGCACGGGGAGCAAGGACAGTGGCTTCTGAGAGGGTGGTGATTAATTACCTTAGCAGGATGGGGGTGGAAGAATCTCTCAAATGATTGACATGCCAGTCCAATATGCCTGTATTCCAGTCAGTACCACCTCTCCTTGTGTTTGTCACCTTGTATATATTTGTTCACTTATTACAGATTTTTATTAACTGTATAATGTAGTTTATCATTAGAGCTTGAAAGATAAAAGACACAAAAGATTTTTAAGAGGAGAGAAAGGGATAGATTTCAGAGAAAATATCTCGTTTTATATTCCATTGGTTAAAAATTTTCAGCTGGTCACAGGTGGCTAACACCTGTAATTCCAGCACTTTGGGAGGCTGAGGAGGGCAGGGCAGATCACCTGAGGTTAGAAATTCGAGACAAGCCTAGCCAACATGGCCAAAACCCATCTCTACTAAAAATACAAAAAATTTGCCAGATGTGGTGGCATGCACCTGAAATTCCAGCTACTCCAGAGGCTGAGACAAGAGAATTGCTTGAACCCGGGATGAGGAGCTTGCCATGAATCAAGATAGTGCTACTGCACTCCAGCCTGGGTGACAGAATGGGATTCTGTTTCCAAAAAAAAAAAAAACTATTTACCATTTTTATTTTGCAGAAAGAATGTAGACAGATTCTGAGGTCTGTTCTATTTTAGTGTGATTTCAAACAGAATCCCAGGGCTTAGCTTTGGAAATGCTGCCTGAGAAAAAAATAGAAAAAATATTTCTCATTATGGCTGAGGGAAAATAAATACATTTCTGCAAAAATAAAATAAAATAAAATAAATTAACACATGAATTGCAAAATTTATGAAAATATCAGTTTCTCTCTTGTGCAGGGGTAGAGAATTTTTGACAGTGGGCACCTCAGTTCTGTTATCTGGATTTCAGTTTAATGCTAAATTTATGGAAAGAAACTTGATGACTACTAGAAATTTCACGTATTAATCATTTACTATATGATTTGTTACAAAAATAATAAATGACATGTTTATTGCCTGGAAAAAGATAAATACTTTTGTTTTTTTTTTGTTGAGGTATAAAATATAAGTGCATTATAATTTCCTGCCCTTCTGTAACAAATACTGAGTTTGAGTACTTCTGCTGGATATACTTATCACTAGGTATTTTCTTTTGAGATGGCATCTCGCTATGTCACCAGACTGGAGTGCAGTGGCGTGATCCTGGCTCATTGCAATCTCTGCCTCCTGGGCTTCAGCGATTCTCCTGCCTCAGCCTCCCAAGTAGCTGGGATACAGGCAGGTGCCAACACACCTAGCTACTTTTTGTATTTTTAATAGAGATGGGGTTTCAACGTGTTGACCAGAATGGTCTCAGTCTCTTGACCTCGTGATCCACCCACCTCAGCTTCCCAAGGTGTTGGGATTACAGGCCTGAGCCACCATTGCATGCAGTATTTTCTTCATTAAAACAAAGTGAATATTCTTGACTTGAAAGCAGAGACATGAGGTTAGAGAAACCAAGCAAACGTCCATCCTAATTCTGCAAAAGGTGGTCACTGAAAGCCAAGTTCCTTTTTTCCTGGGAAGTCTTCACTGCAAGTGTTCCAATCTGTTCATGTCAACTATGGAAGGAGCTTTTTATGCAGAGTCCTGGAAAAATTGGGAACCACAGGGAAACTGGTGAGATTTAGGAGGGAAGTAGTGAGTGTGATGTCTTTTCTGAGGGTGTAATTGTCATTGTCCTGGTCTATTTCTAGATAATATCAAATAAAATAATTTTAAGCTAAGGTTAGAAGTAACTATTCTAAAGGACTATTGCAGTGGGAGAAAGCACCAAGTATGAGATCTGCCAGCATCTCAAAGTTTAGGTAGAAAAGGGTTTTTTTTCCCTAGAGAGAAGCAAACAAGATTAGAAAGAAGGTGGGAGGGAGAGGCCAGGATGGAGGGTGGCAATATCAGCTTTGAAATCAGAATGTGTTGCCCTGAAGTCAGCCTGTTCTTAGGAGGAGCAGAAAGAGGGGTTGTATTTTGATTCAGGCTAAGGTGAGTCAGAGTCCAGGAGCCTGGGGTAAGGAGAGAAACTTAAGCAAAGTTTGATTAATAAGTGTTTTGTTCTGACCAATGAAGAAAAAGCTGTTCATGAGGCAAAAATAAACATTTGCATTGTCTGTGTCTGGTTTTGTCATAGGTAAATAAGGGAGCATCATCTACATCATAATGGGAAGGGTGTTTTTTTGCAGTAAGTTGCTCTTGCTGAACACAAATGATGGGGGATTTCCTTTGTTATATCTTTCTACCAGGGTCACTTACCTGTCCCATCTTCCCCCACCACTCTCCCTTGGTTTATGCATCTCTTTCACCTGGCTGTTCCTGAGTTGTGTCCTTCATAATCAGCTGGCAAACTAGTAAAATGTTTTACTGAGTAAGTACTGTGAGTAGTTCTAACAAGTTATTGGACTGGAGGAGTTACAGGAGCCCCTGATTTATAGATAGTTGCTCACAAGTATAGATGGCCCCCAGACTGGCATCTATAGTGGAGGCAGTTTGTGGGACTGAGCTCTGAGCTTGTGTGGTCTGTGCTAATTCTGGGTGATAACAGAATTGAACTGCTGGACAAATTGTTGGAGAATTGGTTTGCGTTCAGCAAGCTCCACACATTTGCTGCCAGAAGTATTTTCAGAAAAAAGCCATCAAAGGTTAGAACATTAAACTGACTCCAGGTGAGTTTTGTCACTGCTTAGAACTGATATCCTGAAGGAGAGAGCATTTTCACACTGTGAAAAGGGGACAGTAGGCAGTGTGGAGCTCCCAGAATTTCATTTCCCAGCTGCTCAGTTTTTCTCTACTCACCATCTAGGAGTGAGCCGCCCTGGGCTACCTTCACAGCGAGAGTGGACATCAAGCTCAGAAACATGTTTAACCTACTATGTGGTTTCTTGTGAAATGTGAATACAAGAGGCTGCTTCCCTGAGCTCTTGTATTCACATTTCCTTTTTTAAAAAAATGAAATCTTGCTGCCATATAATTCCAGTGTGTCCACATATTTAAAAATTTGACTTTATGATTTGAGGGTAAGATTTTTATTTCATTGGTCGAAAATCTGTGTGGATTGTGTGATATCTGAAAAAGCAAAGATAATTCTTGGAATAAGTTATTTGTTTTGAGTTTAAATAAGAATGTAATCTTTTATAGAATCACGGGGGGAATAAACAGGGCTCCTGCAGTTCTGGCGTTTTCCCAATCTCACCTACCTTCTGTACCCAAAGGTGACCGTGACCACAGTTCTGACACTTTTTTGTTGCTTAACTGTTTATCATAGGCAGAGATTTGCTTGCTTTTACCTTTTTTGAGTTTTCAGTAACTTAATGTTATCTTTAACATTTCATTAATATTATGCTGAAAAGGTTTTTTAGTTGTTGTTGTTGTTTCTTTGCCTCAGTCTGTTGTGCGTATGCTTCTGTTTAGGCCTTAGCTCACTCAGTTGGCTTACTGTTTGACCCATTTAGGATTTGAGTTGTTTTAACTTAATTTTTCGATGTTGGCAATGTTATTTTTACTTTTATCCCCAAGTGCTAATGCTTTATACATTTGTTAACCCAAAGAAAGAAACTAAAGCATAAAATAGAATTTTAAAGGGTTTTCTTTAGCCAAGGTGATGACAGATACCTACCTGGAAGGCTCAGACTCAAGTAACCTGGATATGAGCCCCATTTGATCTTTGTTACATGCAGTTTTTAAAGACAAAAAGAGTGGACCAATACAAAGTTGTCTGTTAGGAATTTTTATTGATTCACAGAAATAGTGCTGATTAGTGGTTTACTCTACATGGTAAAACTGTAGGTTGTGAGTTGTGTGCAACATGTAGCATTGTTAGGTTCATTTATAACTACTTTTTGTGTCAGTCTGGAATTCACATAGCAAGCAGTTGCAAGAAATGGTAATTTAGCTCAGTGGTCTGGAGGGGGAGTAGGACATGACTGCTTTCTTATTCCTTTGCTTCATTGGGACTGATAATGTAGAGGGGCTTGCTTTCTTCAAATAAAATAGATTTTTATTTCTTATTTTTCTGTTTTTAATCAAAATCTTTCATTTTGAAAGCATCAGTGATCAAAGCCTAAGTGTTAGGGTGTCTCTCTGACTGGGAAGGCTCCTTTCCTGATAGTCCTGTCTCACATTGGGTGGGGAGGAAGAGGAGACGTTTCAGTGAGAAATGTTAAAAGTGTCCAGAAAGCCAAACTGTGATGGCATCACAGAGTGGCAAAAGTAAAACTGCAGTCATTGATTTACAGAGCTGCTGTGGCTTGTTTTTATCATCTCTAGTCTTTGTAATATCATGATTTAAATTTTTTTGGAACAAGTTAAACATGAAGAAATAAATAGCATTATAAAAGGAGAAATGTGTATGCCAGAATAATGACGACAACAACAAAGCTGTTTCATTATGGAGAAAACTAAGAGCATTGGGGAGAAAACGAAATCCAGGATCTTCAGATATGTGGCAGCCAAATGGCTTATTTCTTAATATTTTTTTTAGGTGAGTTTCTACTTCAGGAAGCATTATGTATACACTGTAAAGAGGTATTTGCAACCATTCATACACCTCTTTCCCCACCTAATATATAAAATATGATTGTCTAGTACAGTCTCAGCTAGTGAATCAGTAGCCTTTCTGTTCAGCTACAATGAGTGCAACAGTTTCATCAGTGATATTTTTTCTAAGGTTATGTGTTAAGGTTTCTTATTATGTGTTCATGGGAAGTGACCACCTCACCAAGACAAAGGCATTTTCCCAGTAAAATAAAGCTGTTTTCCTGTAAGCCAGGCAGATAATTAGCAGATTTCCTCAAAATAGAATCACCATCTAAAACAGATGGGTGGCCATCCCTGGGGAAATGTTTAAGAGAATTTGTCCAGTGCTGGGTTTCTTCAGAGCTATTCATAGATAGAGGGGTGACCAAATATTCTAAAAGGCATTGCCCTTCAATTGAGCAGCACAGGTATTGGCCAACAATATCTAATATGATTCCTTCCAACAGGTTTGGAGAGAATCTTTTATGGCATTTCCAATAAAATTTGTGGGTGGGAAATCAACAAGAGAAAAAATAGAGGGAGAACATAGAGTTAGTAGGAGTTTAGGGAGAGAGAAATTCAATCGACTGAGAAGCTTATATGGAAAAACAACAGGCCTCAAGCTAACGTACATAAACAGTCTGAATATCAGTTTTAAGCATATGGACTTTGCAGAGCTCTTACATTTCTTAAAATTAGATTTTAGCCAGGTAAATAACAAACATTTATTTACGAGTCTTTTTCTTTCTAAAATTTACATCAAGAAGAAGTTTGGAAGATGGGACATTTTTGTTTACTGGAGGTCTAGGTTAATCACCATTTAAAGCTTTTTGTCTTTGAAATTTTTTAGTAAATGACTTTCTTTCTTCCAAACCATGATATATGATTTTATTTAACACAGGAGAGAAGGCTAAGCAAACAAAACAAAAGTTTCCATCACACTCTAAATATCAACCAAAAATTTAAATTAAAGGCATACCTGAAGTAGTGATTCAAAACCAACAGAAATAAATATGCATGAGGCCAATTCCAAGAAATCCTGTATGGCTTTAACTAAAGCTCCAAAGAGAGAACCAAAAATTGAAGCTCTTTCATAATCAAAACTTCTTCCAAGAACTGCTTACTGCTAGTGGTGTGCAATCTGTATTTTCAGGCCATATTTTCCAGTGTCTCAGCTTCTCAGCTTACCATCTACCTACAAAGGCCAGTCAGAAAATTAAAAGAAATGGTGGTAAAACAGGAGAACAACAGCTGTTTATGGCCATGGAAAAAGTTACAAATATACACTCCAAAAGTTTAAGAGTCACTCAAATAATAGAAAACAATTGTTATAAATATTTCTTGCCTAAGCTAGAAGTATTAATTGAGAAATAAAATTCCGAGGTTCTAAAAACCTTCAATTCATTTTCCAATTTTATCTCAGCTAGAATAGTGTTTTGCTAATTCTCTGGATGTTAACATTTCAAATACATGGTAAGATTTACATCTCTGTGAGACTGAGAAAGGCCTGGGAAAGTTTAAAGTATGTGTTATAGATCTTGCAGCAAAGTCAAGCAAGCAGTTTGAGCATTGAAAGGGTTTTCTTGAGAAAGTAAAAGAAAAACCCTCTGAAAATATACTTTCAAATTTTTTTTTATCAGGATTTAGCCAGGCAAAAGAGAAAGTAGATGTTCCATTAAATTTCATTTTAAAACCTGCATTTTCCAATTGTGCATGCAAATATGTTAATTTAGAAATGTGAAAAGACTTCCATTTTTGCCATTGCATTTTGGGGTCATCTCAAATCAGCTTGGTTTCTTTACCTAGGCATTTGCAAGATGGAGCTCCATAGGTAATATACATAGATTTAGCTCATGTTTTTAAGGGATGTTACCCAGAAGGAAAAGCACAGTTGTGATGATCAGTTTTTTTATAATTTAAAAAATTTTCAAAGGGGATCATGGCCAGAATAATGTACCAAGTCTAAGTGTGCTGTGTATGAGCATCACTCCTCAGGGAGTCACCTGGGAGTTGCTGATCATGGTACTGGGTGACCAATGCTTATGTCTCTTCCAGCTTAGCTAAAAGTCTCTGCAGGTGTTTTTCTTTTGGGGAGGTGCTGTGACACTGGTACACAAAGTCTCTAATTGCCTAGAGCAGCTAGATGAGTCAGATGGAGAAATTGCCTTTTCTCTTTGGGGTGAGAGAGTACACTGTCATACACTATTTGGTTTGAAACTAATGGGAATTGGTCACAAATAAAAAGATAAGTTCAAATTAGAAGCAATCAAAAGAAGCCACATTTTAGAAGCATGTTATGTAATTTTATGTCATAAGAAGTGAAACCACCGGTGCTAGTCTACTAATATTATGACCCAGACCTCCTGTCTTGAGGCAGAAGTAGAGAAAACCTTTTTTTTTTTTTTTTTAATTTTGAAACCTAAATCTGACTGTAGCCAAAAATGGAAACTTTTTTTTTTTTTCCCTAGAAAGCAAGGGTTGAAAAGAACAACTCAAGCAAAGTCTAGACCTCACAAAATAGTAGGGAGATCTGAGTTTAGGAAGACTTTAACCCTTACACTTGACAATGTACTGGGAGCCAAAAGAATACAAAGGGTTTTTATTGGTGAGTTGCTGAGTCCAGGCAGGGTGTTGGATGATGGTTGGAAGTGTCTCTGAATCCTGCTCATAGCACCAAAAATAACCTAAAAAAAGAAGCTGGGGCAAAACATAGAATTTTAAAGAATTTGCTTGAGCCAAGGTGAGGACAGCCGCCTGGAAGACTCAGATGCAAGTTACCTCAGATATGAACTTGGCCCTTTTTAATAAGGTTTATAAAGTCAAAAGCAGGACAAGGAGGGGGCCATTGTTGTCAGGAATTCTCACTGATATGTAGAAATAGCATTGATTAGTGATTGACTGTATGTTGTTGAACTACCAATCTATAAATTACATTGTCTAATATGCAGAATAGTTAGGTTAGTTTAGAGCTATCCATGATATCAGCTAGTCTAGATTCCAAACAGCAAGTAACTTCAGGAAACTATTATTTGGCTCAAGGATGTAGATGAGCAGTGAGTGGAACATGACTGCTGCCTCATTTCTGTGCCTCTTTGGGCCTAATAATTTAGAGGTTGCTCACATTTCTCAGGTAAAAGAGTTTTTATTTATTACATTGGGTGAGATCATGTGTTCCCAGCGCAGAGGTGAGAGGGATAATCATAGCGATTAAGAGTGCGGGCACAGGGCCAGATCGTCATGTGTTCAAATCTTGACTCCAACTCTGATTTCTCTGAATGTCTTTGGTTGAAGCTCTTAGCCTTTCCACCCATCAATTGCTTCATTTAGAAAATGGAGATATAAAAATGTGTTGGGATTATGTGAAAAAATAAGCATGTAAAGTGCTTAGAACAATGCCTAGCCCATCAGAGGCCCTCAGTGATCCTGTAATTACTATTATTTAATCTCTGCCAGATTCAGACATTTAAGAGTAGAGACCACAAGTAAAAATTTCACACCCAAAGAGATCCGATAGGCAGGTTGCATGATTGCATGACTGGCTGGCTGATCTAAGGAGAGGGAAGTGCACAGCTAGCCAATATGTAACACTGTCACTAAATTAACAGTGCTAAAAAACAATAGTTATTAATTAGCAAGTGCTTGTAATAGATAAAAAAGTGCTCTGTAAACTGTTAAGCGACCTACAGATAGTAGGTATTATTATTAATACTACATGCTACAGTTTAGGGTATGTGTTGGGGGGCAGGGGTGTTGAAATTCACCAAAGCTCATTTAATGAGAAAGCACTCCCAGTTTTGGGAGGAATGGATCTTTCTAAAACTGCCTACTTTTAAAATTTTTTTTTTGAGACAGAGCTTTCAGGTTGGAGTGCAGAGGTGTGATCTCAGCTCACTGAAACCTCTGCCTCCTGGGTTGAAGCAATTCTCCTTGAGGGGCAGTAGAAAGCTGTCTCAGGCTCCTGAGAAGCTGGGACTACAGGCGCGCACCACCATGCCCAGCTAATTTTTGTATCTTTTTAGTAGCGATGGGGTTTTGCCATGTTAGCCAGGCTGGTCTTCAACTCCTGATCTCAGGTGATCCACCTGCCTCGACCTTCCAAAGTGCTGGGATTACAAGGGTGAGCCACTGCATCTGGGCTAGTGTTAGTGTTTGGACATCCCTGGTCTAGGCCTTGGGGCCATGGGGAAGGGAGGGAGGACTGGCCTTTCACCCTGAGGCACAGCGGACTGAGCCACATAGTTGAGAGGCTGTAGGTCTAGCTGAGGGGTCTGAAACATGGGGCTAGGGCTTTGGGATTTATGTTCTTTCTTTAGTTAAGGCAATTCAGGGATGAAAGGGGAAGGTGTTTGGTAAATAGAATGTGGGAGTCTCAGTCTGGGTTACAAATTGGCCCAAAACAAAAGTGACCGGCCGGATGTCTGCCTGCCCTGAGAGTGGCCAGTGGCTGATGGGAGCAGGGGAGCTGAGACCTGTCCACTGTTTTTCACACTGGGCTGGGCTTTATCACCATTTGAGTGGTGACCTTGAAGATTGGTCAGACACCTGCATGGAGTTGAGACCATTAGCTCTTAAAGCCTATTTGGGCTTTTTTCCTTATAAAAGTCTCAGTTCTTGATACCACAAGCTGTTGGGTGGAAGTAGTGGTTACAGATGACCCCAGACATTTGTCTCTGATTTCCATCTGCACTGCCTGTGGTGTGGAACGTAGACTTCATAGCAGAATCTATTTACTGATTGCGTGTAAGTTAGGCTAACATAAAGTCACTTGTGCACAGTGACAGGAAGCCAGGCTAGATTAGGCAGTGCTCCAGGCAGCTGGCAGCAAACCTGCTCCCCATGCCTCCCAGGCCTGCCCTCCCCATTCCCTCTGCCCAGTGGCCTCTTGGCTCTTCTTTCTGTCTTCTGCATGTGCGATACATTATCTTGCCTCAGGGTCTTTGCATCTGTTGTTCCCTCTTTCTAGAATGCTCTTTCCAAATCCTTCATCCTCTGGTGAATCCCTGTACCTCTTCATATCTCAGCCGGGGCATTACTTCCTCTGAGAAGCCTTTCCTGACAAACCAGCTCAGCTTCTCTGTTACCACAGGCAGGAATGGACACCTTTTCCACTTAGCCTTTTGTAGTTTTCTCTTTGTGGGGTTATTTGATTGATAGTCTGTCTTCCCTAACTACCTAGAGTAGGTCCACAAGGGCAGAGACTGTGTCTGTTTTATTTATCCTTGTTTCCCAGGATGCAACTGACAAGCAGATTCTCAGTAATTACTGTTGAAGGTAGAGTAGGGTGAGCTACATTATGAGAGGCAGTAGGAAGCTGTGGCAGGTTCTTGAGGAGAGATAGTACCTAAAGAGGTAGTCTGGGTGCTTACACAGAGTTCTTGGAGCTGGGTCCTAGCTCAGAGATGGTCTCTGTGATATGGGCATGAAGTGATCAAAAGAAACCTGGCTTGAGATTGTTTCAGGAAGAGCAGAAGGGGCTGATGGAAGTAGGTGGAATAGGTGTTTGAACAGGTGAGGGTCTGGGTGGAGACAGGGAGCAGGGGGAAGAAGCAGCCATGGTGTGTGCAGCCAGCAGGTTGAGGCCACCTTCAGGGAGCCAGGACACAAGTGGTGGGGGTGTCCAGTGGATGGAGCCTGGTGGGCCTTGGCTGTGTCAGTTGAGACAAAACCCACCACTTTGAAGGAGACGCTCCAGGCCATATGAAACCCCACATTCAGATACAGTTGAAAAGAAGACTGGCTCTGGGGCTAGGGCACCATCAGATTTTGTCTGCTGAGCTACTGTGTGCTGCCTTGGGACCGAGATGAATAAATCCAAGCATCACCCTCCAGATCAGCTCAACTGCAGCTGGGCACCCATGAATACAGAAAATTAGGTTACAGTGTGACAAACTCATGGAAGTCAGGTGGCACCCACAGTTGTGGATGAATCACCTCCAGTTGGCTGGAAATAAAGACCTGGAGGAAGAGGGCATCTGTACCTCCTTTTTTCCCCCCTACTCTATTCCAGCAGGACTGGAGAAAGCAACTGGATACAGCCTCTCAGACTGGCCACACACGGCTCGGACCAACATCCTGCCCCGCCCCTCTGCATGGGCCCTTCCTCCCAGCACCGTCTTCACAGCTTCCTGTCCCCTCCTCTGCCCACTCAGAGCCTCACTTCCCTCGTTCTGATAACCTAGTCTCCCAGAACAGGAGGCAGCGGGACCCCACCCCTGCCTGCTATCATCAGTGAGTGGGCCTGGGCAGGTGGCTCTGGGCCCTGAGGAGAGATTTAGGGTGTAGACCTTAAGCAGCAGTAAGGGAGTGTTGTGGGACCACTGATGGCATCTTCATCCCTGTGCTTGTTTCTAGATGGGGAACCTGAGAAGGAGAGAGGTAAAATGATTGGTCAGGTCCCTAGGGAGAACAGGCACCTGGATCAGACCAGAGACTCCAAAGCCAGTGTTGTGTCCTGTGGATGACACACTCTGGGCTCCTGGGAGGCAGGAGGAACTCTGTCTCTCCTGTGCCCTGCCGTGTCCCCAGCCCCTGAAATCTGAGCTCCAGGCACATAGTCTGTTGGTTAAAGATGGGGTACTTGGAACAGCAGCCAGGAGCACAGTCTGCCTCTCCAGGTGTCTTTGAAGGTAGTTGACAGATGGAAACATTTTGTCTCTGGCAAAGAAAAAGGCACACGGCCCAGAGCCACCAGCCCAGACCCACTGGCTGGTGAGAGCAGTCAGGGTACCACTAGGAATGGGGTCCCACTGCCTCCTCACCTCTGCTCATTAGAGGGTGAAGAAAGGGCTTTTTTCATGTGACATCAACAAGGCTGCCTCTATCATTACGCTGATCCATATAAAACTGGCTTTTCATTGCAGCACAGTTTACAATAGCAAAGACCTGGAACCAACCCAAATGCCCATCGATGATAGACTGGACAGCGAAAATGTGGCACATATACACCATGGAATATTATGCAGCCATCAAAAATGATGAGTTTGCATCCTTTGTAGGGACATGGATGAACCTGGAAGCCATCATTCTCAGCAGATCGGAAGA